>KN485764.1:36606-114607 GCA_000787095.1 Periophthalmodon schlosseri
ACGCCCTGTAGTTTTCTATGACCAGTGGGTTGCTCATTACTTCGCATGCCAGTAGACGCATATCCTCGGACCACAGTGTGACGTACAAGAGCAAGCCTCTTTCCTCGCGAAGAAACGTGACCTGCGTGTGCCCTTGCCCAAAATAACTTTCGGTGAGACAAGAGATGGTCCCGGGGTCCATCACATTTTGTAATTTACATTTAACGAGCGTTTGTAGCGCAATAACATTGTGAATAAACGCTACCCATCTAACTTGCATTTCAGTGCGCCTACTTTGCACAATAGGTAAATTAAAATAAGCTTTGGCATAAGAAACCTGCGAGTTATCCTGTGCTCCGGCTGGGTAAAATGTATAGAGACAGGCATGTGTGGCCTTAGGGTGCCGGTCTACACAGAGCAGTGATTGGTCTGTCAGTCGAGCTGAAGAATGGCACTCCCTAACGTGAGGGCACGTAAACTCTGTGGGGTTTACCACATGCCTGGAGCTAAAGAAAAAAGATGGCGAATTAAAAAAATTAAAAAAAAAAAAACAACAACTGACCCCATGGATCTATTCAAATATCTGACCCCCAGTCATTCTAAAGTAGAAAGCTGAATCAGTGATGTGTTTTCATATCGTTCCCTTTCAGTTCATAGACTTTCTATATAGACTGTGAGTCTATATAGAAAACGATATAACGATATAAACGATTAATCATTATCCAAATTGTTATTGCAATTATCCGCGCCAGGTGGCAGCAGTGAGTGTTGACAACAAGAGTGTATTTCCAATACATTTTATTGATCTGTGTAAACTCTGCAAAATGTTTACATGCACAGTTATCTGCAAACGTACAATCTTTCAGTGCATGCACGACGTATTTACAATGAGAGATTTAACAAACATTCCATTAAACTGGCAGAATCAACTGAGAGGGGAGCAAATTAAAAAAAATATTATATTTTAAGGTAATTACTTAGATGTGAGACAACTCAAGACACTGGTGGATATAATTTGTATAGGAAGAGAAATCTGCTACTTATAGACTGTACAGTTTGTGCACTGTTATTTGTGATCGCTATGTGATATTAGACCAGATTTAGACAATACTGTATCATTGTTGTCATGCTAGAATACTGAGGGAATGTGACAGGTTGTGTAAACATATATAGACTTACAATAGCATTTATTTCTTACAAAGGCTAGATATCCTGAACCACAAGACATTCATGCATAGGGTTTGCAAACAGTTGTATAAATTGAGGTCATTCCATTTTGTAAGTGTGCTTTCCTTGTTTTTTCTGTGATTAAAGAACACACACTGAAGCCTCAAATGATTGGGGCGTGGCAGAGGAGAAGTAGCCCTGCTTTGTGCAAAGTATTGGGATAGGAGCAGCCCACAACTGCCCTAGGCACACGAAAAACATGAGCACAGTGCATGCAGGTAAAGCTGCACACCAATGACAGCCTATCCCCGCTCGACCTTTTGAGCAAAGCAGTCATTTTTAGGAAATATTATAAGAAACCTGACCACAGGTATTGTATATTTAGCAGTAGACCTCAGAGCCAAGCTAGCAGAAAGAATTATCTTTTGCAGCTAATTGTCATTGTTATTGAAATAACATTAACATTACGTTTTCTTATGAAACAATGAATACTTTTCACAAACAAAACATCCCAATTACTTATACATATAAAGCTTACTTTCTGTGCTATAACCTTAATTTAACAGTAAATGGTAAAAGGTTTATCTAGCTCATGGTCCACATCTTGATGCATCACCTGCAAATCAGATGATTTTATAATATCTATTCTAACCTGAGCAATGTAACTTTATGTAAACATTTCTTTATGGAAATATACAGCATGTTATGGACAGTGTGTGGTGACTTGGCATGCTTATAATTCAAGAGTTAAACTACAGTGAGCTGAATGCGTACAACATTTTAAATTATACTCTGATAGTCTAGGAAATACAGGCATGAACTCAGCCAAGGCCTCTTATGAAAGGGTCAGACCTCTACGCTTCAGCATATTGCTTTCTTTGTTCCGGTGCAAACAGACCCCCTATTTCTTTATCAAAGAGCATATCAAATTTAGTACAATAAGTAACATTGATGACAGGCATGGCGGTCATTGTGCAGCTATTCACTGATGTGTTTCCTTGTTGTCTTGGTTACATTAATAAAACGTTTTGATTTTTTCTAAATGATATGTCCCAGAGGCAGTTTGAAAAAAGCACAGGCAGAGAGATCAGTTTCTGTGAGATAATGAGGAAATCTATTAACTTGAAAAATGTCTATATGAGACAGTGGAAATAAGTAAGAAAGAAGCATGTAAAAAGTGCGTCAATATATGATAATAAACTAAGTTAGGGCAAGCATATGACAACCCTGCTCATGCAGAATGACAGGTTAATCACTAGAGACATGGTTTTCATTTAACAAGGTGTGCCAACGCTCAATCTTCTTGTCCTTATTCTTCAGACATTCATACCAGTGTTTGAGTCGTTCCCCTTTGGCAGTAATACCCAGCTGACATCCACCTGAAAATGTGCCATTTCAATTGGTTACTCAGCTTATCAACATATATACAAGACAGCTAAAAGTTGTGGTGCAATATTTACCAATGTAATCATTAGCCTTTCCGATGTCATAATCCCACACAGATATGTCTAGGGTCTTCTTGGCAAGTTCACTGTGCTTGATGTCATAGCTGAACTCCTAAATTCAACCATACCACAAATTAAATGTCACATACTATGTCACTTATAATTATTTGACATTATTTTATGGCTGCTGTGGTGACACAAGCTTTCATTACTTACCTCGTTAAACTCTGGGTTGAGAGTCCTCTTCTTGATTTGTGTTTTGGACTTGCCCTTTTTTCCCATGTCAGGTTTTAGACAACTGTAACATATATAAACTAGAATTAATCACAGATAATTTGCTGCCACATGTGTAATTGCATAATTAATTATCCTTATAGGACGTACATTTTGACATAAGGGTCAGAGTAGCCATTGGCGTCCATAGCAGCGAGATGAACACAGCGTACAACACCAACAATGAGGCGGTTCAGTTGAGTGTTGTACATGAGAGAAATGAGGATTCGACCACGCTCCTCTGACTCGCTCCCATCTTTACCTGTCTGTGAAAGAAATTTTATGATGAAAAGGTATTTGTAATATGAACAGTATTAAATACTATCGTGTTGAAACAGGCAAGGTTTAAAGCATTGCCTCATCTTCGTAAAGAGCTATGCCCCTGGCTACTCCAGCTGTCGCAGTCTTCTTGGTCTGCACAGAAAACAAGATTACAGCAGGTCAATAAGAGATTAAAGTAGCCAGAGCAGATCATTGTTTTACACTAACTTTATTACACTCACTGGGATAACTCTCTCAAGACACACGTTGAAGTTCTTCTTCTGGTTCATCTTCAGTTTCTTCAGTGCAACTCTAGTTTCACCAATAAACTCATTATGGCCAAACTTATCTTCATCACAGACGGACAGCCTGCAAAATGAAATGTCAGTTAACAGCTTCCTGGGTGTCCAACCCTTTAAAACATGAATACAAATCTATTAATTCTGACTGATTCACGGTAAGTTGAATTCCTTTGGGACGCTTTATCTACCTAAGAGTCTTGCGTTGCATGTCCTCGTCTGTCAGTCCGTGATAGGTGAGCGTCTCATTCCACACAGGGTTGCGGGTATTTCTAAGTGTTTTTGTGCGCAGCTTTGTTGACTGACAAAAAAAAGAACAAACATTAAACTGAGGCATGTTGAATCTCACTAAACATATTTGTGGTCTGTAAATCCTTATCATTCAAGTAGCTATATTTTGATACATGATTGTGGTGAACCTGAAGATATTATCAGCAATACTCTCCCTCTCTCTTTACTCTCTTTATTATAGAAAGAATATTAGTTATTATTCTTTCTTTTTTGTTTATACAGTACTAAATATTCAGTTTTCTATAACTTACAAACAATAACTATCACAATAAAAAATAACAAATCAAATGGTTCATGACATGTATTGACATGTGTATTGAAATGTATGTGTTGGATTTAATGTATTACACCTTTACCAGAACTACAGAAGCAAATTTACAATAGAATACTATTCTTATTGTGTATTGTATAGTCCACTCCATCCAGCAGATGGCAGACTTGAGTTTGCAAAAAGACCCCTTTCACCAACCACAGGGTTCTAATCAGGCAGTGATTAGCAGGGGGTCTCTTTTACCTTACTTGCTCCTGGTAAAAGATGAAGCTTGATATAAGGATCTGCCAAACCATTGGAATCCATTGGTTTTAGTCCCTTTAACAAGAAGAAAACCGAATTATTATAAACCATGAACATTACTTAGCCAGAAGTGTCATTCAGGAGCATTTTAAAACAAAAGCGCTTCATTGTAATTGCCCCTATGTGCATGTGTAATGGTACCTTTGCTTTGAGGATGCTACAATGGAGGCTGTTGCTTTCCTGATCATAGAGAAGACTGAATTCCAGAGAGCCCAGAGTTGCTGAAAAAGACCCAGTCCAATCATTACATTTGACTACACCAGAAGCAGCAAGTACAACTGATGTATAATTTAGCTCATGATGAAATGTTAGGCAGTTTACTGTATGTGTTTTGATTTGTGCATCAGATTTTCATTTCTGGTTGTGACAAAAATATGATCAGCTGATTAGAATGGTATTCAAGTCGACAACTCTACAAAGTCGTACAGGAATTAGGTTAGACAATATTCTGTGGGCACATTTTTGCATACTCAGCTCTTTGGGGAACATTTGAATGAAACATTATCTGTATATTGCAGCAGTCGGACACTAGTCATAATCACTGCTGAAACCAATAGCTGGTGTCTTAACACAGACATGATGCCACAGCTATTTTTATCGCAATGAACACAGGGGACTAAATCAATCACAAGGGGAATCTATATCCTGTTATAGCTGGAATTATAACATTATTTGCACAGTCTCATATTCTTGGATGGTGGACCTCAATAAAATAAATTAACACACAGATCCCAGGAGAGGGAATAAAAAGTGTTTGAGCCTGCAGGCATATGACAGACATGGCACCACTTTTATTCTTAAACTGGATTTTTAGTAGAACATACTGTACATAGTACATAGTTATTTATTATTTAATTTAATGAACTACCATTACTAATAAATATGCATAATATATATGCATTTTGGATACTGCAATAAATACACAGAAGACTACACAGACTACTGAGTCTATAAAGATGTTCATTGTAAATTAATTATTAAGACTCAAATAGGCAAACATTGCTTAGTCTTAGTAGGGGTCTGGCAGTGGAAAACAGAGTTAAATATAAGCATATACTGAATAAAAGCATTTCATTTTGTTTCTATAAATAATGTATTCTTTTTCTCAAATCAATACAATCAATAGTGTTAGATTTGAGGTAAGACAAAGTGAGCACACATGCATTTACCACCCACAGATGGATAGATCTCTCTAGACTTCTTTTAGAGTGAGGAGAGCAGATGGTGTACTCACTGGCTTCATCAGAGTCGTAGTCGTTGGCCTCCTCCTCCTCCTCTGGGGGAAGCTGCTGCCGGACCGGAGGAGCGCCGTAGGCAACAGGCTGCCTCCTGTCTACAGCAGGGGGCGCTCTTTGCTCAGAGGAGTAGAGTCCTGTTTCTCCAACCACTGATCCTACAAAAGCATCCAATCAGTCTGACTAAGTGCAACTAAACAACTGGTGATGTGATATTTCATGAATGGCTTGGTCCTTTGATGAGGACATGCGTAGGTGTGTGGCTTTCTAGTGATTTCTCACCCTGCTGAGCTGTAGCAGCTGAGGCACCAGGTTGCGGCCTGGAGCTATGAACAGAGACCATCTTCTTCATCACCACTGGGCTAGACTGCCCCGCCTCTTCAGCACCTGCTCCACCTGTGGCCATGCGTGCCACTGCAGGTTTTGGGGCCACCGGTGGGTAACCAGCACGGGTGTGTGACGCTTGACCTTAAAGTAAGCATCATAATATAGCAAATAATATACACAAACAGACAGTACACATCAGAGGCATGCGACACCAGACAGATACTGCGGCAGACCTCTCTGGACTCTGCAAACTTTTGATCTGGCACTTTTTATAACAAAAGGCACTGACCTACATATTCTCCAACAGACTGAAGCAATGCACTATACTGGGCATGCAGAAACATTTCTTCTTCTATTGGTGCCTCTGTATCAAAACATGATGCCGCATCATAAATGATGCCCAAAATGTTAAATGATATGTTGTGACCCTTCATGCCAGCAACCCCTTGAGGCTCATCCTAAGTCACAGCATGCAGCTTCCGGCACTTTAATTTGCTGCTCTCATCCCTCTCTGCAACAGCTGTGTGAGGTGCCGCAAAGATCTGGGAGGGACAAGGTGTGGGGCAGGAGTATGAGTGGCAGGTTTGGGAGAATAAAGGTCAGTAAAGGTCTAATGCAGATATAATGACACCGAGTTTTGAAACAAGGGTAGCAGGGGTATACTGAGAACTGTACATCGCATAAGCATTTTGAAGTTTCAGATAGGGCTGCATTATGCTGTTGACTTGCCTGGACCTTCCTGCTCAGAGACAGAAGTTTGACTTTGATCTGAATGAAAAAAAATATTGTGATAATATCACTCACTACTGCAAAACAATAAAAACACAATTCCACAGTAATAGGTGTGCAGAGTGAACATGTATGCATTACGTGTATTGGCTCAATTCACTGGTCAGAAAAGGTTATTATTGTTTAAATAATAATAATAGTAATAATAATAATCAGGTTAAATTAAAGGTGAACCATGTAGCTTTTCTGGTGGAGTGTCTGGCACCTGCTTGTCTCCATGGAGATGTGATATTACCATTATTATCATTATTATCATTATTATTATTATTATTATCATCATTATTTAGTCTTCAGTAACAAAACCCTATTAATATAAACCAACCTGGGGGCCGCTGTGTTTGAGGTGGTGCCTCTTTTGAGTCCGGAGCAGGTGGTCCTTTGCTCTCTGCTGCGACTGGAGCAGGCTCATCTTTTGGTTTGGACAAAGGCATTGGAGCAGGGAGGAAATGTTTGGGGAAGCCTTTAAAGAACCATGCACCAGACCTCTTCCATACCTGAGGACGTACAATGGTTGTCTGTTATCTGTCTTTTCCCTGTGTAATATTTCAAATTCAGCAGCAGCATACCTCTCTCTGTTCCCTGCAAATCTTGCATAGCCACACAGCACGTGGTCGGCTGCTACACTGCGTACCACACTTAGTACACATGCTCTACATGACAGGAAGAAAAACAAGTATATTTCCAGCTGTTCACCATTTGCAGAAAAATATACAAACTAGCAAACAAAAAATGAGTACCTTTTTACAGTCTTCACACACCACTGAGCTGACCCCAGGTGAGCCCAGCTGCTCTCCACACACCAAACAGCGGGACACTCCATCCCCACACACGGTCTTCTTCATATCATCCAAATTATTTATCAAGCGCCTGAAAAGAACACCCAAAATTAGGACAAAAATCGTTTTGCTTATGTATGTCAGTAGATCTTTAGTACATGTATCAGCCATAACTACCACCTATCTACAATAACTATCAAAAATAAATGTAACAGCCATTCAACAGGAATTGCAGAAAGAAAATAACTGATGTATTGCTTGGCATACTGCATATTGAACCAAAAAAGTACTATACAAGTACAATATTTTACCCAATTCTCTCTTGTTCCATGGCCTCCATTTTCTCAGCGCGGGCAATTACATTGTTGATAATCTCCTTCTCTTCATCCGTTAGGTCTGGACCTGCACCAGGACCTTGCTGCATGGTCCAGTTCTCCCTATTAGCCAAACAGCCTCCAGTTTAGTTACAAGCTTTGCGATATTTATTTATAGGCACAATTTGCATGCAATATTGAGCACAAAACAAAGAAGAATCTAGGCTGTTAAGAGTTGTACAATAGTCAGATAGATTTTTACATCAATATACTTACTGTTCTTTATCACTATCGTCATTGAGATGCAAGTTAAGAAAAAATAAGACACAATTTAATAAGGATTCAGTATCAACACAAAAATTATTTAAATTCTTACCTTGAATGCATTCCCCTTTGTCTATTATTCGATACCCAGCGATCTGAACCACCACTCATCACAGTGTCTGTCATGGCTGCTCTGTCACAGCCTGTAATAGATGCAAAGAAATGCAGCAATAAATAAGTTACACAAAATTTACAAAAACAACTGATAAATCACATTTTCTGTTAACGCTGCACTGACAAGACTGCTATTTCCTGAATAAGGGAAGGAAATTGGCACCAAATGTGTTAGCCTAGACAATGCAGAAACCCCAATATCTTAAACAATCTTTATCCATTGATGAAGGGTTAAGCAATTACCCATAAACCTTTGCCACAATCCCAGAGGCAAGATATGTATTTGGGTGATATATGAAATAATTCCTACCATATATCATTTCTCCTCTTCATCTTTTTCCATCATTTAATTGAACGTTTTACTTGCCAATATACTGTACCAAGAGCTGCCTAAGCAGATGCTATTGCCAATTTTGAAAACTAATCAGCAGGAGATTCACATTCCAAGCTTGTTTTGACAAAATTCTCCCCCTCCTCATTTTCAGGAAAAAGCTTTAGTGCATCGTACAAAGACACCATAGGAGCAGAGAAGACACACTTTTCTTCTAATAAAATGTTTATTGAAAATATTCTTGTGCATTAAAAATATTGTCCCTTGACCAGAAGGAAAGTGGGTGGCCTTGGCTCTTTTGGTTTCAGTGGCAGTGCTTTGAGGAGAAGGTCAGGCAAAATGGGGGAGGAAAGGCTTATTATTTTGCCAAATAAAATTTTAATGAAACTGCTACCCTAAACACATTTGCCGAGGACGAATATTCTGTAGGTGACGCAGTAACCACAAGAATGATTAATAAGGCGTTTATATGTACTGAACTGACACAGATGTTTACTGTTATACGTTAAAGATGCATGTATGTAGCAATAAAAACAGACTGATAAATGCAAGACAGAGAGAGTAAGTCTAATGCCATACTGTGGAACATTTCAGGCAAAGCAGTAATATCTTCAGTCAAGCAGGTGGCGTATCCCCCACCTGTAAAGTTACATAGTGCCTCTTTAACTTTAATGACCATATTCTAGGAGAAATACATGCAGTGCACCCTCATAAGAAATCTTATAGAGGCGTGGGTGACTTACGATGTTGCACTGTTATTGTTTTGCTATTTCTCACTTTTGCTCATACATAACAGAATGGAACACAATACAACACAAACAGATGCTATCTTAATAACATATCATTTTGTGCCTTACTAGAGTATTTCATAATCCACTGATTTACATAAAACACAAAGCACAATGAATGCGGGTGATCATAATACCCCAGAAATACCCCACAAAGTATTTCAAGTGTGTGGTGAGAGATAAGATTCTGCAGTATTTGAAAACATAAGACAGGAAACAATGTCTGGGAACACAGCCCAGGCCTAATAATCACTGTGAAGAGTCAAAGGAGGTCCATTTGGGACGTACGTCTATAAAAGTTATGATTTCAGAGACCTTGTAAAAATCATTTCAATTTAATAATACATCACCTCCAAAGAGTGCCACACATTGCCTGCTTCATGTTCTCACATTCCCTCTTCAACTGGTGGCTAACCTGGAAGATAGCAGTTAGCTATCCTCCAGACCAAGATATCGGTGGAATAGCAAGATCTCTGAAATGCAGAGAAAAAACTTCCCTATATGGCTACAATAAAGAAAACATAAATCAATACCAGCCACAAGCAAGTCTAAGCCTGTTTCTCTACATTGGGCAATTGAATTAGGGCAGTTTCAAGTCTCTATATCAGTCTGACAATACAACAAGTTGTACTGCGGCATTGGCCCGAGGATACGCTGTATGTCCTAAGGGGAAGTGCCAACACTCAGTGAAGACCTGCCGTCTCATTTAAGTAAGAATGCCATCCACTCAGCAGCAGCTCAAAGCCTCTGGGAGCCGCTCAAATACTGCGAGCAAGGCAACCGTGAAGGCTGGAGAATTATGTAGTACAGGAAGAGAAAGAGATGGTGATAAAGATGCATAATGATAAAAGGAAAATCAATAAGCTCAATTCAGAACAGTCAGAAGTGGTCATGAGTATGGAGAAGACCATGAAAGAGGGTGCATTGCTAAACATACCTGCAGCTCTTATCTGGTGCACTGCCTGAGGACCTACAGAATAATGATACATTTGCTGTGCTATCAATAGACACAATGGTGTACCCCCACCTCCCTCAATACTATAGTAACCATACAACAGTGGTGAGATGGTCTTATGGGAATAATCTCAACCCACTTTTCAGCAGTGCCCTGACAGTTAAGGCATGCCTAGAGTTATCTTACACACAAAGGCAATGAACTATAGACCTCTTTTTCTCAGGATCATCTTGGATGTTGACACTCCGAGCATAATGAAGGAGGACGATATTCAGTGTAGGGGTTGTGCAAACTAGATCTGTCAGCACTAGTTCTGTACATAGAAGTGATTACATCAGGGACATTGACTTTATGGGGCTAAAGCTACAGTCTGTTTATATTTAGAATTCACATCAAAATAGCATTATGTAATGACAAGACTAATTAGCTTATAATGATATAGTTAAAGTATTTTATCAAACTGGTATACACTATTAGTGTAGTTAGTCCCCAGCCTGTTATCAAATTTGCAAATTCGAGTCAACAATACTTTAAACAAATCACATAACAAATGATAAAACACAAAATGCCAAATCGAATAAATAAGAATTAGATCTATACTGTGTAAGTGGAGAAAAGCCGTCAATTTTGTGTAATGATGATGAATGAATGGTGACTGATAAACCATGAACAAAGAACAATGGTTTAGTGTTTTGGAATGAAGTGCACAGTAGAGTAGAACTTAAACGGACTACCACTTAACTGCTGTAGAGACAGATAACCATTCACACTCAGATAAATGATTCATGTTTATAGCAAAACTCTGCATCCAAAGTAGGACGTAGTATCTATATAACACCATCTATAGTCTAGATGCAGAATTTCTATTCCAGTTGCACTAGTAGACACTCTGTCTAGTCATATAGTCCATTAAGCAAGGCATATTAAGTAATACAAAGACTGCTCGAAAAAGTAGTGGAGGCCAATTATATTAAACTGTCTGTTGGGCCAAATGTCATGGTGAGCCTTGTTATTACAGAAAGTTATGACGTCTGTGCCAACCTTATTCGTTTTTGAAGTTTTACAATAGAGTCATGTGCGTCATCTGTGACTGTGCCATGGTGCCACTGCCATCTCCTTCATGTTTTCCTCCAATAGAAGATGACTCAGTCCGGTGGCGACTTTTCCTCCTCTGGAGAGCTGCTGGTATTCTGAATGTCACGGAGCATGACGATTTTTAATGTAAGATTCTACAAATGGGAACTGAGATATTTGGTGTGCAGACAAACTAAAAAAAAAAAAAACTTTAATAGTAAATATCAGAGACATAACATAGTATTTCTTTTATTTTCTAAAGGATAGTCTACATCATACAACTATATAAACAAAATTATTTATTAAGCTATAATATTTTTATAGTTAACCAATCATCTAACTCAATCATTGTAATAAGACAAAATGATTTACTCAACTAAATGTAACAGAGAGTATGTGACTCATTACTACCCACCTTTGCAAGTCACTACCACACTACATTGTCGAGGAAGGCACTGGGTATGAATAGTAACAGATTCATTGTGATATGACAACAGAATAGACCTGCAGGGAAGCATCGCTCACATAGTCATCTGCAGGATCATCGTAAGTCACCCACGCTTCTATAAGATTTCTTATGAGGGTGGAGAAGTCTGATTTAGAAAGCTCTTTTCTCAGGGCCGGAGGTAAAATCAATACAAATCTGCATGTATGCTTCAGGAAAAGATATGTATGAGTCCAAAGCTTAAGGCATCCATTTTCCATATCCATTTTTAGAAGTAAGGCCATGCATTTTCCCAGGGCACTTGAACTCAACGCCCAACATGAGTAACCAGCCTAATGTCTTTTCAGTCACTCTCACCAGTGATTGCTGCTCCTGTCAGTTACAGCAGCAGGTATATGAGTCATTACTGCAGAACATATGACAGGGAGGTTGTTTTGAGTTGTTGTTTTCCTCCTATTTTTAATTAATATTTTGTTGTTGTCTTTAAAAGGAAGAGAATGTGAGGAAAGTAGATTGACACCTAGCCAGTAAGGTTGATGGATTGATTGTACATGGCTCATTATACAAAGAGGGCAGAGAGTTAAAGGGGGATGGGAGTAGGGAGAGCGTCTTCTTTTACTTGGATCAGCAAAATGTTAAAATGACCAAAAACAGTGAATTTATTAATTTTCTTAAACTATGTCAGAGATGCAGTCCACACTTGCACCCAACATGAGGCAAAATGACTACAGCTTCAGTGTCCTGGGTATGAGTCTGCGCATCCTCCATATCAATCCATTTCACAGAGATGAAAAATTGGGACCGTTGCCATAACAACAAATAATTCAAAACAAAATATTCTATCTCTCAAATGGTCCAAAGTCTTTAAAATGGCACCAATAACAGGAAGTTGAATGAATACATATCCTTTTTAACTTCATGTGTCCTATTTGATTGCAATGATGCTGAAATTGATGTAGTACTCTTAAATTACATGACACAAATTCCCTTGTCAATTTCCAAAGAGGCCATTTCTAAAGTGGGTTAATGAGAGAGGGAGAGAGATCAATGCAAAATACCACAGTGGGGTCTACTGCAATATATCCTCCATCATGCCTTGAGCTTTAGTGCCGTAAAATACAGAATTTGCCCTGAAGCACTCTTGCACCTGCCACGTGTCATCCATCGCAGGCTCTACGGCTCAAATCAGCATTTTCTTCCTAAAACCATTCGTGAGGTGTTTATGCAAAATACATATGAGAATTGATATTCATGTCAGCACAGGCATATACACACTAGCAATAATATAATCACACACACATTTTGTCATTGCCATTAATGTTTCATCAGTTGTAGCTCATGTGCTTTTCCATTTTAGACTCAATCAACGCACAGTCTTAATGTTTTTACAGGAATAAACTCACTGTATACAAAACAGGGTGTTAAATACATTGTAAGGAATCATTCTGTAAGGATGACATTTGAAATTGTATTACTGGAGCAATGTAGCCTACAACGATAGCTATTTATTAAGTTTCAAATCAAATGTCAACAGGCATGAAGTATAAAAAGCATGGTTTGCTAAGATTAAAATGTCACTGTTTATACAATATATAGGACAGAGTTAGTATTGTCTGTATTCTGAACATCAACACTTGTCTTAACACTGGGGACTCTGTCTGCTGTAATTATTATGTTAAAATGTTATCACAATGGATGAAACATTTACACAATTGCTATGCATTCAAATGTATTAATATTTTTATTGTCATAAAGTTGGCTGAAACAGAAATAGTGTGAGTTTGTGATTCAAATATGTGAATGCCTCCTATAGTGAAAAGCAGGACTGGGTTATTTCATAATCAGGTGTAGTGAAAAAGTGATTTGTGTAGTATTTCTTTGACAGCAAACAAGTCAAAAACAAAGTTACAAATACAAGTTATGTTATCATTTGTCATGTATTTTAGTACACCATAAGTTGCCATAATAATGTAAGTGCATGGTGCATCTATCCTCCAAAAAACCTTCAGAATGCCAATATATTCACACATAGGAGAAGACTGTTAAGCACTGCACCAACAAGACCTCTGCAGGAAGAAAACATCACTCAGCATTTTTTAATTATTTACATATCCTACCCCGTTGCCTTTTCACTCTATATGTGCCCGGTATAAAAGCCTTGCTGCAACCACTATAGCACCTATTGCTGTTATGAAGAGAGCAACAATGTTTAAGATATCAATATTTTTGCTGGTGGCATTTACAAATTATCCATGTTTTCAGCAAGACAATCGAGTTGACAAAACCATCTGTGTGACCATCTGGGAAAAAGGCTTACCTCTAAAATGTGAGAGAAATGTGAGGGTTGCATCTTTTCAAGTGTGTTCTCCAGGCAGGCACCGCTCCAAGTCCCACACTGGCTGACAACAAACAGGAAAGACCATCTAGTGACCAACGAGCTGCCATGCTGTTGTGTTGCAATTGCCACGCCAGTAGACACCAATACAATATGCTTGGCCATTTATTCATGCCTAAATCAACACAACCGGTGCAATGTAACCTGAATTCTGTATTCTATTTAATCCAACAGTTACAATCAAGTGTCATTCCCATAACTAGACAAATGAAAAGGCCATGTTTGGAAGGGCATCTGACATAAAACATACAAAATATGCAAATCATTGCAGCAAAGGAAGTAAAAAAAAACCTAACCAAGTTGAAATTCCGAGCTCCAAAAGAAGTATGCCCCATTACCATTAATAATCTGATCTAAATTTAAATGTGGGTTTTAGAACAATATTATAAATCAGAGTTTGGTGTGCATAAATAAAAGAATAGGTGTATTACAGTGGACAGAACAGTAATATTTTATGGAGGAAATTAGTTTCACTGTGACAAGAATGAAGAATGAGGGAGACAAGAAGAAGCAAAAGATAGAGTTAGTTGAAATTGAAGGCAAGAGGAGAAAACAATCAGGAATGTAACATAATCAGACAGGAGCATTCAATTATGTTCAGTGCAACAAGGGCGTAAAGTGAGTCTAGTATTTGTTTGGCCGATGGTGATTCATCTCCCACCCGTGCCCTTGAGCTAAGAGGTGGGACGTGGACAACGAGCTGCTGATGTATTGAACAGTCATGCTGCTTCATTTACCTTTGTCTTATCTCAGTAAAAGAAGTACTACCAGACAGGGGCATTAAATTACCCCAATAAACACTCGTTCTAAAGGCAGTGAGTATGTCTTTCTTTAACGTCATCAGCTAACCAGTGGCCAGTGAGGGGCGAAAACTTGTGCAGACAGCCTCAGCCATGACTTAGGTTTCTGGTTTTATTCATATAGTTTGGACAAGGACCACTGGGCCATACAAAGATAGTCAACTAAACAATTTTATAATAGTCAATTCTCCAAAATGTCTACTCAGGATGGAAGGACGCAATAGATTCCATGCAGCCCAAAAGAGAAATATGATGAAAGGTTAGTGCCGTAGACTTCAAAACAAGTTATAGAATAAGTTGATGGTGCAAGTATCATTTTTAATGGGTGTGTTTAAATTACGGTATCTGTTTGCAAGAAAGACAGCGAAACATATGTTAAAAACAAAATTCACAATGGGATACCCTGGCATATGTCTATGGAAGAAGGATGGTGTATTTACAGCTTGCTGAAATAGATCAGGTGCATCCCTTCAGGGTCAGAGTAATTCTAGTCGCCATAGTGAGATTTTGAACAATAAAGCTTTTGTGTATACAATCTATATTCATTCTTTGAACAAGGAGGTAGCTTTAATTGGATGCCTTGTCTTTTGTTCCGTAAAGTCAATGCAGATGTAATTACTAGTTTGCTGTAGACCAGTGTTCCCAATCCCAACCTTTTCTTGTTGGAAATTTCCCCATTCAATATTGACAACTCAAACATACTTTGGCTAGCTGAAAAATGTATTTATATTTAAGGAAAAAAGGGTTGGAGAAAATGTGAATGGTTAGTAACAGCATTATAATATTTTTACTATACTATACTAAATATTAAATTAAATTTAAGTTTATTTAAATAGCCCATTTAAAACAACTTCAGCTGACCAAATATATAAACTTGTTGTGTAATTAACTACCAACCAATTGTGGACATCTTTTAAAAACTGGATTCTAATCACTAGACACATATTACACATTTGCATTAGATAGAGTAGAAAAGCCTTAAGATATTGTGATAAATTCATTCATAAGCCATAAAATACAGTACAGTGTACAAGTACATTGTAGCCTATAAGTAAGTATTTTACCATGTGTTGAAGTCTTTTCACATTCTTGGCATGTGCCTTATATATCAATTGTGAACCTGTAAGACATACCAGATAAATGTGGCTCAGATAGCCATATTGGCAGTGAAATCAAGTTAATTAAGTGACATAGTAAGTTTAGTAGTTTGTCTTTAGCTGTGTGTTCACATTATGAGAAGCACACTGGAACACTGAACATAGAGTCATGCACCTTTACCAGCTGTGACCATGGAAACGGCAAGATCAGAAGAATCAGGATGATTAAATGCTGCGTGCACGGGTGTATGAGATGCCCTGTCAGTTCATAGTAGCTTTTACCTGTGCCAGATTTGAAAGCATATGCAAAACAGCTTTTATGATGTCATTAAAAGGCATGGCTGGGGATGAATCTGTAATGGTGCATACAGTAAGATGGTGAGACCAGCTGGAGACATGGGAGTACAGTCGGCTTGCATCTTTCATCGTTAAATAATGCAAAAATCTCCATCCTTTTTTTAACCTTTTCCCTCAATGCTAGTTTCGCCGTCCCCAGGTTCATGCCTCATTTACATCTAACCCAAACCAAGGGAGACATCTTACTATTGTGTACTCACATCATTTTCAACAGGGGAATGAGAGTGTCACCCCGCCTGCCACTACTGTACTTGTTGGAGAAAGCAGCTGCAGAAATATACAATTGCATTCATTCAGTCTTTTTCTACCCCTCCCCCATTTAATCCCCATCTTTCAGCTCAGGAGGAGGAGTTGGAAGAACTGGAAAGAAGGCACATTCCCAGTTTGATTTTCCAGGAGAAAACCATTTTCAATATCTTGTGTAGTCACCTAATCACTCACAGACCCTCAAATGTAAACCTGAAAGGACAACTTTACAGCATACAGGCACCCAAAACCTGTCCATGTGCCAGTGTTGGACTTGACAGCCCTACCCATATCATCACATCACTGGAAAATGCACGGCCACCACTAAAAGCTCTCCAAGTATCTGCAGGCAAAGAGCCCCAGCATGCGCTCCGAAAAATCCTGCAGCAACGCCCTGGGACTGACTCTAAGCAGACAATCTCCCACAAGATCCAGCTTTTGTTTTTAAATCAGTTATGCCAAAAGAAAGCAGCCATCAGCTACTAGACACCCTCTGTAATCTATTGAGAAGTGATTTAGGACATGGCCTTTCAAGTCAGACACAGTCACATTTATCACGGCCATTCATGAATACACCACATGCAATAGCAGCATAACACTATGAGACATGGTGTAGTAAATCAATGCAACAAATCCAGAGGGTAATAGGCTCTATCATCACTTTATGAGGGGCAAAGTATTACATTGTTGAGCAGACTCATGTTTTCAGCAAAACATGTTTTAACAAAGGAATCAATGAAATACTCATTTACATAACTGTTTTCTCAACCTGATGTAGGTTAATAAGAGGCAGCTCCAGGCATATTGAAACATGTGGACGTATCTAATTTGAAGAATTAAGTATTACGTTATGATTATGGAGGTGTGTGCCATCATTTTAGCAACTAGTGAGTAAAATCCGATACCCAATTCTCACTTTTTTCACTTGTGAATGAAATGCTGCATTCATTCAACTTGTCAATGAATTATTGTATTTATTTTATCTGATTAAATGCAGTGGCTATCTAGAAATAGCCCATAAGACACAGGTTGCATTGCTGAAAAAGGAGAATCGTAAAGACATACCTGAAAATCCAGCCCAGCCTCTGTGCCTGGCGTTTGTCTGTGGGAGCTGTCAGAGAATGATGCGGTCTCAATGCAAAGTCTGTGCAGCCTGAGGATTCGACCACGGAGCCAGTTTTTGCGCACGGTGCCCGTCACCAAAAAAAGCAGTGCGCGTTTTTCTGCGTGAGTGGTGAATGAGTGGTCTCCGTTTCTAGAGGCGCATCGGGTCTCCTCTCCACAATGCGTGGGAACTGGCTCTCAATCCTGCGTGGAGGATGGAAAGCCCTTGGTAGACTGGGAAGGAAACCCCTGGATCTGAAGTGAGAATGGTTAAGTGGTCACTCATCACCTGATTAAATTGTTTTGGAGTGGATACTATATAAAAAATTACATAAATCCCCTACAGTAAGATATCATATGACAGTAAGCTCATATTTAGTTATGGTCACACAAGTGTATTTGCTTTGATATATTGACATTGATATATCATTTTAAAATATTACACAACATTTGATTTCAAAACCTTAAAATTCTTCAAAAAGACTCAATTGTGGCTTGAAAACGAATTGTCCCAATTGCGATAATTATTTAGCTAACACACCATCTATAATTTATTGTGTTGGCCTTGTTCTATTTAGGTTAGCTTTATTAATTGAGATTTCAAAACTGCAAAAAGGTTTTTTCCGATCACAGCGACCCATGTCTTTTTGTGGACTCAAGTCGCCATCTATAGGAGAATGTATGTCTTGCATTACAAATGGGTAGCAAAAAGCTGCACTTATTACATTTTCGAAGTTGGCAATAAGATACACGATATATTCCTGTGCAAATGCAAAACACAAAGGGGATTTAGTAATTAATTAATGTTAGTTTGAGGGGGCATTTATTTCAGGATGAAGGACCTTTTGGATTATTGTCATAATGTGTCGTCACGTGATTTCGCGGCCCATCCTCGCTGTCACCTGACTGTTGTTTCTGTTCAGGAAGAAATGGCTGCGCACTTGTCTTACGGACGAGTCAATTTAAACATTTTAAGAGAAGCGGCACGAAAGGAGCTTCGTGAGTTTTTGGACAAATGTGCAGGAAGCAAGGTATATTCATAATATTACATCGAAACTCGTGTTATTGTTATTTTAGCTAGTTAGCTGAATGAAATTGCTATCCTGGTATGTAGCTACTGCAGACAGAATAGAAGACACTTTTTCTTTTAATAGTTCTGTCTTAACTTCTTTCCTCGTCGTAGTTCATGTTTATGGTCATGCACCTTGAGTTACAAAACCCTTTATGCTGTTATACAGAATACATATATACCTTAACAAGCACATAATACAAGTAGACGGATACCACAATCTGTTTTATCTGTTTATTTAACTCTGCATTATCTTATAACTAGTCTTAAAAGGCATTTGACTTTTTTGCCTTGTTTTTAACTACAATGTCGTTGCCCTTTAGGCTATAGTATGGGACGAATATCTCACTGGACCATTTGGACTAATAGCACAATATTCATTACTCAAAGTAAGTGATTAAGTAAGTCCCTAATGTTTCAACATTACGAAGTATACTTAGGCCATGTTACCAATTTTCTTCAGGAGCATGAAGTGGAAAAGATGTTCACGCTAAAGCGCGGGCGATTGCCCTCTGCTGATGTTAAAAACATCATCTTTTTTGTTCGACCCAGACTAGAGCTCATGGAGATTATTGCTGACAACATATTCAGGTATGTGCAGTTATTTTTGACATATAAACACATTATTCCATCGTATTTTTAATGGGATTATTTACTGCCACAAGATAATTTTGTGTTTGTTTGTTTCACATTTTAGTGAGGATAAATTGCACTCCTCCCGAGACTTCCACATTCTGTTTGTGCCTCGGCGTAGCATGCTGTGTGAGCAGAGACTGAAGGAGTTGGGCGTATTAGGCTCTTTCATTAACATTGATGAGTACATACTAGACCTAATACCTTATGATGGGGATCTTCTTTCTATGGAATATGAAAGTGCCTTCAGGGTATGGTCAAATCCACAATCCTCACTACCCCTACGTTTTCGCACAAGTTTGGTACCTCAATGATGATTTCAGGATTCAAAAATAAGCTTGTATGTGTTGTGCAGGAGTGCTACCTGGAGAATGATCAGACAAGTCTTTATCACACAGCCAAAGGCCTTATGACACTACAGGCCCTGTATGGAACTATACCACAGATTTATGGTAAAGGGGAATGTGCACGGGTAAGTCCTTGAAACTGGAAAAGAGATCAAACTAACAACAAAATCCTACAAATGAATTTACCATTTGTCTACAGCATGTGGCCAACATGATGCTGCGAATGAAGAGAGAGTTTGCTGGGAGTCAAAATCAAATCTTGCCAGTGTTTGATACACTTCTTCTCTTGGACCGTAATGTTGACCTGCTAACCCCACTAGCTACCCAATTGACTTATGAGGGGCTAATTGATGAAATCTATGGCATTAATAATGGTCAGGCTGTATAATGTTGTTTAATTTATTGAGGCCCTTTCTAGGTGCTAATTGAAACATCTATATTCCACAGGTTATGTTAAACTGCCTCCAGAAAAGTTTGCACAGAAAAAGCAAGGTGAAGCAAGTAAAGATTTACCAACAGAACACAAGAAACTGCAACTAAACTCAGCAGAGGAGTTGTATGCCGAAATCAGAGACAAAAATTTTAATGCCGTTGGATCTGCTCTCAGCAAGAAGGCCAAAATAATTTCGGCTGCTTTTGAGGTTAGTTACATTTGTACTGTATTTTTAATTTGTCCTGTTGATACAAACATCATCAATATGGTGACAGCTGACCTGATTATGGCTGTGACATTTCCACTCTGATGATGCATTAGACAACCCTATTAGGTTAGAAAATTGATCTGTTAAAATAAGATAGAGGAAGGCGCTTTACTGTGTTTATAACAGTGTTCATTAGTATATTGTGTAATTATTCCCTTATAATTAAAGTCACCATAAAGATATATGTATTGCCTAATGTGTGTGTCTTTTTCATAGGAACGCCACAATGCTAAAACGGTGGGAGAAATAAAGCAGTTCGTATCACAGCTGCCACATATGCAGGCAGCACGAATCTCTCTAGCAAATCATACATCAATAGCAGAGCTGATTAAAGATATAACAAGTGTGTAAACACATTCTATTTTCTTAACTTATTTAACCACTTGGAGTGACATTTAGATGTGACATGGGACTTATTTTTCAGCATCTGAGGCCTTTTTCGACAAATTGACAGTGGAGCAGGAGTTTATGACTGGGGTTGACACTGACAAGGTACCTCTTCTTAAGCACCAGAAATAGTGGTCAGAGTGTAGATCTAATTGCTTTATACTTTCTAGCTTAACACATATATAGAAGACCGGATTGCTCAAAAGGACCCCCTGATTAAGATACTGCGTCTGATGTGTATGCAGTCTGTATGTAACAATGGCCTCAAACAAAAAGTGTTGGATTTCTACAAAAGGGAGATTCTGCAGGTAAGAGTTTAAATGACTGTTCTTATGGTAATACAGTTTTGTTTTTTATGCTGACATACATTGGAAATGTTGTTATCTAAGTATAATTTGAGTAAATTTATCAAAAACGCTATATTGTTTTCTCTTTCAAGACCTATGGTTATGAACACATACTAACATTAAACAACCTTGAGAAAGCTGGACTCCTTAAGCTACAAACAAGCTCTAGAAACAACTACCCCACAATCAGAAAAACCTTAAAACTGTGGATGGAGGATGCTAATGAACAGGTATAATAAAACTTCACTAGCTCTATTGGACTGTTATTGTCATTTACTCACTGATGCATGTGATTGTTTATCTACAGAACCCCAATGATATATCCTACGTATATAGTGGATATGCCCCTCTAAGCATCCGACTAACTCAGGTCTTGGCAAGGCCTGGATGGCGAAGTATTGAAGAAGTGCTAAAGATGCTTCCTGGTCCACATTTTGAGGAGAGGCAACAACTGCCTGCTGGGCTTCACAAAAAACGTAGGGATTTGACTTCTATTTGTCCTGTTACCCAGAAACAGCAAAACCTCCTATCTGGTCCATGTAGATAAGGAACAAGCATTGTTAGTGCTATAAATTCTCAACAACAGCCGCAAATTACAGTGCCACTATCTGGGTTTGTTTAGCCATATGTTACAACAATGCACAGAGAAGAGCTTTCCCTCCATCATTCCCACCACTTGAAAAGGATTCTAACGGTTGTGTGGATATTCTAATGATGAATTTAATTATATGCTAAATTTGCAATGTGCTAATTAGGCAGCAGTTTGTGGCATTAACAGTTGATTTGTCCTGACATGTTTGCTTTATTGGGAATTGAAAGGTGATAATGGAGGCTCTCAACCCGGTGATTGCAGAGCTAAAATAGTATTTTCATATTTCTTCTACAGTGACGTTACCCACTTCTCTTGCATTACAGTATTTAACTATATATTAAGAATTGTACTTTATTTTTAGTGAAATGTTTTTCTTTTTGTGTGTTTTAACAGGTCAGCAAGGGGAAAACCGTACAACTCTGGTCTTCTTCCTTGGTGGAGTAACATATGCAGAAATAGCGGCCCTTCGCTTCCTCTCTCAAATGGAGGACAGTGGCATGGAGTATGTTATAGCCACTACCAAACTTATCAATGGCACAACCTGGATTAAATCGCTCATGGACAAGCCTGAATCTCAGACCTTCTAAGTTATTTCTCCAGACTTCACCGAACAATTAAGTGAAACATCCATTTCATGTCCATAATAGTTGAGTTTACTTCCATTTAAGCAGTTATTACAAATTACAATTTTGTTACATTTTTGGTTCTTGCTGTATATAAAATGTGCTTTGGCAGTTGCTTACAAGATGTCTGACTCTGTAGTCACTATTACTTTTGTTGTTGAACATTTTCTTTACCATAACAAATTATGAATAAATCAATAACTGTCTTCATTGAGTGGCATGACATTGGCCTTCTTGTTGCATGTGGCTCTTTCTCTGACACAAGACACGATAATCACGATCACTGAGATGATGAAAGGCAGGGATATGGGAGTGTATCCTTCAGCGGGGGTCCAGCTCTCTGAAGGAGCAATTAGCACAGTAACAGGCCTCCTGATCAGCCGATAATGGGCCAGTGCTGTCTGGAGAGCCCAGCCCACGGCAGCCCATGATTTGACAGTGCAGGACACTGATTGAATTAGGAGGCCATTTGCTCCGTGTTCCGGTAGAGGATAGCAGCGCTGCGTGCAGAGTGCTTGATCTCTCTTTTGAGTCAATACCTTCGCCAAGATCCACACAATGGACACAAAGAGGGTGGCTGGGTGCACTCAGATATTTTTGTAAACTTTATAAACTGGTACGTCCTTGTTCCTATGTTTGTTTTTAAAGTAGTTTATCATAATATCAAAATTGATGTAAACTTTTCTATCCTGGGATTGTATTCTATCCTTGTTGAAGTTTGTTTTTGTTTTTTGTTCACCATTTTGTATTAACCACTGGAGGAGGAGCCAAACCAGTAGTCAGTAAGGGAAGATCTCAAAACTCCTGGACTCCAGAGCTGAAGGTTCTTTCCTCATCTGCAACAAATAAAGGTAGGCCAAATTAAAAGCTTGAACAGTATTTGGCTACTTTTCATTATCAGGATATTAAATAGGTTCTTGTTCTGTTACTACACTATATTGTAGCCTATATTTTGATTTTGTGTTTATTTTAAACATTAGTTTAAGGATAAAATTCAGATGCTTGAAACGTATTACTCTAACAGTAACCACCATAAATGATGACCAAGCAAGCCAATCAATACTGAACCCATTTTGTGCAATTTACAAATGAATTATTAATGCTTCTGAGAAACTACTTTTACCGTCATGGTGTGGAAATAATTCAGCCTTTGTATGCTGTTCCATAAAAAAGGCTCATTAAAAATAGTATAATACTTTGTATTGTCTCTAGTGGTAAGACCAAATAAAATGTGTTACAGGATGGGTCGAGGTGAGAACATGGGACCACTCTCCAATCCCAAATTCGGGGACATAAGAACAAAATTCACTTTCGATGAGGAGCCTCTGATAATCCGTTTTCTACGGACATTTAGAGAAGTCTTGAAGTTCATTCTCTTCAGCTACACTGTGCTGTTTGGTGCCCTGCTTCTTGCACGATGGACAACTTATTTTATGGTGGGGAAGTTCAGACAGTAATCAAAATGATCTGCTGCATTATCTTGAGCACAGTGACCACCACAACAGATGTGTGTGAACTATGCCTTTGCTGAGTGTGTGTCCTGAGTAACAGCAATTCCCTGATCGAGTTTTTCAGATATAATTGCTCTGATGTGAGGCTGTTAAGTGGTTTTTGTTTTTTTTTTCCAGTTAGATTCAACTACTAAACTTTGTTGCTTTTAGTGGGAGCTTTACTTGCATTATAGCAGCAGTGTATTTTTGAGAAGAATTACATATAGGCCTACAGTTTTGATTGATGTTATGTAATAAACAATTTCACCACAATAAGTCTATTGTGTTTTTCCTCTTTGATATTTAATATCTAATGCGTTGGTGCGTGCGCTGCATACATACAGCCCATGAGGACAGCAACATGGACATCTGTGCAAGACTGTCAGCGTAAAATAATTGTGCGACCACTGGCTGTTTTTTGTTGTTTTTTTTTTGTTTGTTTGTTTGTTTGGGGTTTGTTTTTTTGTTTTTTTTTGACACGTATACTCCGTCAGACAAACGTTATCTATTCATAGTTAGTTTCATTTCAGGCATAAGCAGGGCTAGGCGGTGCCAAACTCTTCAAAGTTCCAAAGTTCTGTCATTACATTTCAAATTTCTTCCAACCTCTCCCCTAACACTCTGTTATATGGCCTACTACTTGCAGATGATAAAATATAAGTCGGAATCATATCGAAATAAGTTGAAGTAAAGCATCCCAGTCAATGGTCAGTGCGCATCTCACCTGTTCCTCTGATTTGATGGACGCTGGACACTGCCCGCGTCGCGCCATTTTGAAATAAATTCTGGGAGCGTCCGCGCTGTGCACTGCAGAGGAAACTGTCAGAGTGCGGAGTCTAAAAAAACATTAGTGCGGATATTAATTGAATCGAATGTAGTGAAAAGTAGTGGAAGTGGTAGTAGTAGAACACTGTCTGAATGTGCGCACTCTTACCCGGGAATTCAGTCCACAGTCCTTTTTGGTCCGAAGCGCGCTGCCATGAGCGGATCGCGGGACACGTAGTAGTTGTAGTGTGGCTAGACTTTACCAAACCACCTCACTATGGCAGGTAAATCTGGGTCACACCGTCTATACCAAAGAACATGGTGCCATCTTCAGCACGAAATTTGTTTTAAAGTGTTTTGTTTTGTTGTTTTGTTGTTTTTGTTTTTGTGTGTGTTTCTGCAGAAGCTGGTGAAAAGAGTAGCGAGATGGAGTGGTGCTTTTCTCAAGTAAAAGGAGCAATAGATGATGAGGTTGCTGAAGGTAAATATGGTCTTTAACCGCCTTCAAAATTTGATTCTCTGGAAGACGTTCTGTACACACACTTGCTCACCCCTCATACTATGAAAGTAAGGAAATTGTTTACTTTGCCATTCTTGGCTGTGAAATAAAAAGCTGCACACAAAAAGGAAGTAAACTTACATTACATTACAGTACATTATTATGTGCCTCGTGCTCGTACAAGTTATACAAGTTTCATTGTATGTATAACACAGTAGCCCAGTAGATCCTACCGGGAATATTTGTTTGAGTTACTGAGTGATTGGTTAAGTTGTAGTTATTTTAGTATTGTTAATACAATATACTAAAATAACTATAACTATAGTTATATGAAGTTTGGTTAGGTTATGATGGTCATTAATGTTACTGTTTAAGATGTTTTTATGTTACTGTTTAAGACTGTTTTTATCTTCCACATGTAAAAACGCCACATACCCATTGGTTTAAGCGGTTAAGATAATTTGCCACGTGCATATCCTGATAATCAAAAAAAAAAAAAAAGAATAAATTATAAAATTATATACATTATTTATTTTTATTTATAGCTGACAGCAGACATCAGAATTTTACCTTTTTGGGTTAAAGGTTGGGTTGAAATGACATAATTTTGCATCTGAAATTCACAATAATCATTTGTTAAGGCTTACCTATTGTGACCTGAATAATCACAGTTATTGATTAACCGATTAATCTTGACATCCCTACAGCTGACCTAATTTCTACTGTTGAATTCAACTACACTGGAGAGCTACTAGCCACAGGGGACAAAGGGGGCCGTATTGTTATCTTTCAGCAAAGTCCAGAAGTATATTTATATAAAATTATAAACAATAAAGTAAATTAACAAAAAGGTTGTGCAATCCCATCTAATCTGACTGTTTTTAGAGCAAGAATCAGCCACAATGTCGTGCAGAGTACAATGTTTACAGCACCTTCCAGAGTCATGAGCCCGAGTTTGACTACCTGAAAAGCCTCGAGATCGAAGAGAAGATAAACAAGATTCGATGGTTGCCTCAAAAAAATGCTGCACATTTCCTTTTGTCTACCAATGGTGAGTTTAAGTCTTTCGTAAAACACATTCACATTGCATTCACATTGGTGTAGTGCTGGGCAATATGCCAACACAAAATTTTTATCTTTTTTTACAGCCTATATCACAATTAATACATTTTTATCACAGTCCATGTACCTTTTTTGGGGTAGGGGCTGGCATCTGCAGGTCTTAATGAAGATGCTTTTGCACACATCTGCGTGGAGACGAGAAGGTGGTAGAGCCTCCACCAGAAAAGTTACATAGTGCACTTTTAATATCTTTGTCTGTAGGAGATTACTAAAACCACCAGCGGCATCTGAAAGTTAAGGTGGTTAAATATATCTGTCGCTCACTCAGAAGGTGACCAATAGGAGAAGTGGGTGGGGAAGAGAGTATATCTGTTTGAGCTGCAGAGTAGAGAATTATTGTATCAAGATATAACGACTTTGCCAAAATAGTAGATTTCCATAGGTATGAGATTACGATTGGATTTTTTTCAACAGCCTGCACTACATTGATGTATAATTGAGAATATATACACTTTTTTTTTTAGACAAAACAATAAAGCTTTGGAAGATAAGTGAATGTAACAAAAGACCAGAAGGCTACAATTTAAGAGATGGGCAGTACAAACATTTCACCTCCATTGCATCCTTACAGGTATTTTTTAAGTTTAAGTAAGTCTATTGTGGTGAATAACGCATGTTAGGAAACTTACATCTTCCGAACTATTTTGCAAAAGCCAGTTCTTTGTGTTTCTATGCAATGTCATTGTGAAACTTTGTGTTTAGGTGCCTGTTTTCAAACCCATGGACCTGATGGTGGAGGCCAGCCCAAGACGAGTATTTGCCAATGCTCATAAATACCATATTAACTCGATCTCAGTCAACAGCGACAATGAGACCTACTTGTCTGCAGATGATCTACGCATTAACTTATGGCACTTGGAAATCACAGGTCAAAGCTTCAGTATCCTTTGTGTTTTTTGTTGGTTTTTGCTAATACATAAATATTTTTGACAGTGTTCAATGTATATGTTCTTTTTCTTTGCTTCCAGACACATTGCTAAAATCTGTGCAACCAGTATGTCTTATTTTATGTTTTATTCTTGATGTCACCAGTAGATGGCACCATATCATCTAGCATTGGCCTGTTATTCTGATTCAAGCGATACATTTTTGGACGCGTGCATTTATTTTTCAGTTTTTATTTTACCTTAACTTTTAATGAAGATATTGTTGATATAAAGCCAGCCAACATGGAGGACTTGACAGAGGTTATAACTGCAGTGGAGTTTCACCCCAACCAGTGCCACACTTTAGTGTACAGCTCCAGTAAGGGCACAATTCGTTTGTGTGACATGAGAGCAGCAGCACTGTGCGATAAACATGCCAAAAGTAAGTTATGAGATTATTAATTGCAGCTTGGCATTTATTGTGAAAAATAGAATAGCATCTCATTATTGTGCACTTTCATTTGAAGTATTTGAAGAGCCAGAGGATCGAAACAGTCGTTCATTTTTTTCCGAGATAATATCGTCTATTTCTGATGTCAAGTTTAGTCACAGTGGACGCTACATGATGACACGAGATTATTTGTCAGTTAAAATCTGGGATATCAACATGAGCACAAGGCCAATAGAAACGTATCAGGTAAGTCAAACAATGCACATCACATAATTGAATTGAATTTCCCATACCTACTTTATATCCTTTTTGACAGGTGAATGAATATCTAAGGAGTAAGCTGTGTTATCTATATGATAATGACTGCATCTTTGACAAGTTTGAATGCTGTTGGAGTAGCAATGATTGGTAAAGCTATTTTTACTTCACTTTGTTCAATTCAACATTTAGACATTGTTCTACATTAAATAAAGCACATGACCCTACGAGAGATGATCTATGTTGCTAAATGTATACACATTTTTAAATGTTTTGTTTTACTTAAAAGGTAAAAAGCCAAGAAGGTGCAGTCGATAACTTAGCTTTTATCACTTGACAGTGTAGTGATGACAGGCTCCTACAACAACTTCTTCAGGATGTTTGACAGAGGATTCAGACGCGACGTGACTCTTGAGGCTTCCAGAGAAAACTGCAAACCCCAGTCTGTCCTGAAACCTTGCAAAGTGAGCACAGGTGGGAAATGCAGCAAAGAGGAGATCTGCGTAGACAACGTGGACTGTAACAAGAAAATACTACACACAGCCTGGCATCCGCTCGATAATATTATTGCTGTGGCCACAACCAATAATTTGTTTATTTTCCAGGACAAATTAAACTAGTTCTAGCACGCCCACGCATTCACACATTTACCTTTTACCGGTACATCATACAGTAGCTGACCACTAAATAACATCTGTTCTCGCCATTTTCATGCCTGTGAAAGTATAAAACCAAATGCATTGTTTTGAAACTTTCTAATGTACTGGTGCTCTTTTGTTGTAGTAATTGTTGTAACTATATTTTCTCATACCTTGTTTTACATATTTTGTTAAACTCCACTCCAAAGGTTTATTGGAGATAAAATGCTGCACAATTACATACAAGACTTAAATTTGGGGTTCACAGGTCTATTATAAATTCAACATTATTAGTAGTACTGTCCATAATTAGTCACCAAGAAAACTGGATTCTGTTCATTATTTTCCTTAGACTGGCTCCCAGTTGTGTCCAATCTACATAAAAAAAAATCTCAGAAGAAAAGCATACTTTTCAAAGTGTGCAGAAGCAATGTGGCAACTTATGAAGTCCTGCTACTCTTGCACATCCAGCTGATTATTTTTATTTGTTGAATGATTTTGTGCTGTGCCAGATTCAATGAAATATTTTTGTTTTTAGGATTACAGTCATATCACTGTGCTACTTTTAGCTGTCAGTTTCAGGAGGCCTTTGGCTAGTTTTTAACTTCTACCATTTAGTACCTTTTGTTTTTTTGTCTCTTTCACTGCCAGATATCCAAAGAAAAATAAGTGTCCATGTTATGGTCCTAGTTATTCTATCTAACTAATGGTTGATCTCATAAGGTTAGAAGAGGTTTTTTTCTTGTGCCATTGGTTTCAGACATTTGACCTACAAAACTCATTGTAGTCACAAATATGACACTATAGCTATGAATTCTAATCAAGGTAGGTGACTAGAAGCTCAGTAACTATTTTAACATGTTTTGTCTCCCTTCATACAGCTGAATGTTGGGCTCCACTGGAAAATAATGTTAGAAATCAAAGGCAAACAACAGGTGCAACAAACAAGACAGTTGCTAGAATCATGTATTACACATAATTTTCACAGTTGACTCATCTTAAAGCCTTACCTTATTTATTAAAATATATATATGTGTCAATATGTGTAGTAATTTTGCCAATATTGGACAAATGTTTTTTTATGAAAATTAATAGCCTGCATTTAGTATCCAATCTTATGATTGATATTTCCAAAACAATGTAATTTTTACATTTAATCAATTATAATAAATATTGATTACAGCATTGTAGTGTGGGTATTTTTGAGAACCTTGTATCATGTAAAAAGAAGGAAAGAAAGGATAATCAGATATTTGCATGTTCTTAATTCACCAGTGACAAGTGAAGGTTTAGGGGATGAGGGTACCTATGTCCAGTGATTTAGATTTGTATTATTTGTGATTTTCTTAAACAAATAAGCTTGATGGTTAACAGGCACTTTTATGTTTTTAGTATTATTTCTATCTAGGTTGTTGGTGAGGTTTTTGATGACAATGCAGGTGGAAATTATGGAAAGTAATAACACTTGATTGATGAACACGTGTGTTTTGTTATGTGCTTTTTTCAGAGTTACACATTTAACAGCTTTGTGGTTAACCATGTTGGTGAGCTGTAAAATTGCGTAATCTTTTGTCCTGTCTGTCCTGCCCTGGTCCCGTCTAGACCTAGGACAGGCTCGGCGCATGCTCCCTTTGCAGCTTGTCTGCGTGTCATGTTGATGAATGCAAAAACTGGGTAGTCAACATGTCCACTGCTGCTGCTCAGCAAAACAATAACGAAGAGCCCGGCCTTCACGGTATGTAATGCTAATGTATCCCAGTGTTTCATTGTGCTCTGAATAGACCTGTCGTTATTATTACTCAAGATCTATTTCAATCTTTGTTTTGTTTGTGTTTTTATTGTAAAAATGGGGGTTTGGAATTTCCTCGTCGACTGCGAGGGGACATGCTGATGTTGCTGACGTAAATGCGTTTAAGCCAATGGAATATGGCGAAATGTTTGATTGATGGGGCATTGGCAAATCAAAAACTAGAGCAAGCACTGGGTGGGGCGTAATCAAAATGAAAACAAGTTTGGGACAAAAGCAAGAATGTTGCAATTGCTTGTGGTTTCTTATGATCTCCATCGATATCCTGTGTTGTATAGTCTCAAATGTAGACAGTGTTACTTAACGTTCTACATTAACCAACAGTGCACTTGTTTGTTGCGATGTTAGACTTGTAATCCTCATCAGGGGCTTGTAAGCCTTTGTATTTTGTCCACAGATATTGATGTACATAGTCTTGATAGTCTTAGAATAGTACGAACAGGCTCTATTAGGCTACGCGCTGTAGCAGCGACGTGCCTGGGTTTTTGTCTTCACACGGGTTATGCAAGACCCACCGCATACGAGAGGCTGCAGCCTTGAAAAGGGTCCTGTGCACTTTCGCTCATCCTTACCAAGAAATACCCACCTGACATTTAGAACAATATGCTTTTGCCCTACGGGGGCAAAGTGTCTTTGTTTATTATCAAGTATGGCATTGCATTGCTTGTTGGGCTCAGCTAACCCTTTATTACATAGAAATTACATAATCCATTCAGTCTGGGAAAGCTGTTTGTAGGGCAGTGGCACAAAGGCGCGTGCTCTCATACGATCTATTTCACAGTCAATTCAGTTTCAATAAGCAACATCAAATGGAGGTCAGGTGCTTTTTGGGAGAAAAAAAAAAAATTCTTATATTAATGCCAGTGATCTAATTCTGAATTATTTTTCATTTCTGTGGACATTTGTGCCAAGGCTCTTGGGTAGAGTTGGAGCTGAATGGGAACACTGGAACAGGGAGTTCTCAAAGTAACCTCCTGCCACCCGCTGCAGACCACATAAATGCAAATGCTGGTTTGGGAGAGGTGCCAGAGAACAATGAGTCTCTTATAGGAGGGTTAGAGCATGTGCCATCATCCTCATCGATCCACAATGGAGATATGGAAAAGATACTTCTTGATGCACAACATGAATCAAGTCCAAGTAACTCCTCCTGTCAAAGGTAACATAACATTGTAGTATAGTTATTAATAAATCTGCACACATTTTATATTTTAATATTTAATATTTACAGTCCTCACCGGCCACCAAGTCCAGAACAAGATGAAGGTCAAATTATGTTTGATGTTGAGATGTCAAGTCCAGCAGATTGTCAGGTAAAATTACAATTATTAACTAATAATAATAGTGATGTTAGTTCATAAGATTGAAAAGGCAATTTTAGGCCATTATTCATTCACTCCTAACACTGCGATGGTAAGGCACTGCTGCAGCCGCATATAGTTTCCCTGGTGTAGACTGGCGGAATTGTGGCTGCTGATGAGTGCATATATTAGGCCTAGGCAAGGTGGGTGAAATGTCTCACTGAAGGACTCAACAGCAGTATGCGCTGGTCGGAGCTAGGATTGAACTTTGGAGTTTGTGGGTGAATACTATTGAGCCACTGCGGTCCTAAACTATACTGTAACTTAATTTTATTCTTCTGATAAAATGCAGCATTTGCCTTATTGTACTGTTTTTTTAATCTATTTTTAAAAAATAGTCTGAAGAAGATGTTCAAGAGAAGGATGAAAATGAAGACATTCAATCTAAAAAAGAAGCAGACTGGGTCGCTGATTGGTCCAGCAGACCTGAAAACATACCTCCAAAGTAAGTTATTTATACTCTCTCAATTACAACTAATCATCTTATTGTTATTTTTGTTTTGTTCTTTCAGAGAGTTTCACTTTAGACACCCCAGACGTTCAGTATCTCTCAGTATGAGAAAAAGTGGTGTTATGAAGAAAGGCGGTGTCTTCTCCGCTGAGTTCCTCAAAGTCGTCATTCCCTCTTTGCTCCTCTCACATATTCTTGCTCTTGGCATTGGGTGAGTTAAATCATATTTAGAAATTTGTAGTTTTTAGTGACTATTTGGTGAATATTTGCCAGCTGTAAATTACTTTATTTTATTATACTAAATGGACACGTAAACACATGTGTTTGCTTTCTTGACAAGCAAAATGTCCAGAAATACTCAAGTTGCCATGTAAACATATGGTTTGAAATTATTTAGTATGTGAATGTTTGTTTTTATAGGGTGTACATTGGGAAAAGAATTGCCACTGCCCCCACCAGCACATACTGAGTAGATCCCTAAGCAGTGCCTGGATGTCCTGCTTCAAGTTTGTCCATTACTCTTCTATAGTCAAGCTGTGTCTCTGTTTTATTGTGTCAACATCGTCTCTCTGGTTGGCCTTCACAAAGTATCACATCATGTACTAGTTATGTGCATTTCCTATCATAGTTGCAGTCTTCTATACCTGCACACCCAGTACTGTAATTACAACCAAATTTAATCTTGCAGGTCATCCTAGCCAGAAAATATTAAATTAAGCACCTAACTTTGAATGAAAATAACCAAAAGCTGTACAAAAAACAAACTTATTTCAAAATATTTGAGTTGCCTTAAGACATTAGATACATAAGTTTTATTTTGTATTCTGTATTTTTTGAGTAGAGATTAGAGAACTTTATTTGAGGGTTTAAAATCTTGTATATTGTCTGGTGCCAAATTTGATAAGAGCCTTCATTGTATTTCTTTTTTCCTACATATCTTCTTGTGGGCCAATACCTACTCTTTACTACACATTGGTGGTCTTATATTAGTTGTTTGAAATCTTTATTATGTTATTTAACTATACTACCTAGATGTGACAATAATAAGCTGTGATCTGCCCCTTGTAATGACCACATTTGCGACAGTGCTATGACATGTGCTAATGTTTGAGGCTTACAAGGAGTTTTTGTTATGCAATAATTTCATACCATGCAGTAAAATATATTTTACATTTAGCTATAAGTTACTGCAAGGCATCTAGAATGCATCAAGAGTGCATGTGTTGAACTGGATTCTGAATGATGCTTTTTAATGGATGTGTATGAAAAGACAGTGACCATGTAATATGAGTTCACTGTATTTGAGGCATTAGTTGGAAAGCAATGTGTAAAATGTAAAACATACATAGTTTAAATAAGCTTGAGCTGTCTAATGTGCGAACAGTGCAATACATTTGTAAATAGAAAGCTTGTTGTTACTGTGTCTGAATTAATAAATGCCTAAATAACCTGTACGTGTATCAATATATGTTAATAAATGGATATGTGGAATAATTAAATGTTGTGTCAACCCCAAAACAGCAAGTTATTACATATTTGTAACTACTAAAAGAAGCCCTGTCAAAATTACTTCACATCAAAGGGCTTGGGTCGTACTGAACAGGGTGGGGTACTGCGCATGCGCGGTTAGTCTTTGTGGCCCGGCTCCTTTTGGATACCTGTCTGGTTTGTCTTGGGTCTTGGGGTCATTTTCCCTTATAATTTTTCCACGTCCACTTTCAACTATACATCCACGGTTCTTGTGTTACTCTGTACACCTTTTTTCTCTTGATATTATCTGAAAGCGCTCAGGGCGTCGACAGCCACCAACCAGAGCATCCATTCATCCTTTCATTGGCTTCTGAGGTTTCCCAGGCTTGCTAGCTCGTATTAGCCAAGAGGACAGCTGTGTAGAGGGATTCCTAAAAATGTCGGGTTACCAAGGAAAAAAGAACATCCCTAAAATCACAGTGAGTATTTGAAGATCCACTGTTTTACTGGTATATTTTGACAAGCAAAATCCCTTACGATGAAACTAAAAGCTAGCCTGCCATCCATTCTTCGAGCTGCTGTCACCAGCTCTGATTCAGTCACAGCAAAAGGCAGATGCGGTCCGAGGGCTCCTGTTACTTCCTATTATTGTGTGCAGAAAAGTGCTTAGAAATCACTACATTTGTGATTATTTTTCCTCCCTCATGCACCTAGCTTAAATGCAGTCAGCATCCTTGCCTTGTTGTAAGATATCACCAACAGCCTACCACACTTAAATAATTCACTCCCAAATTGTGACTTTAATATAAATATTATTTTAACCTAAAAATAAAAAATGAGCTGTGTAGTAATGTTGTACCCACCACGAAGTAGGTCAGAGTGGGCAGGTCATACCAAAATACTTATAAGAGAATTCCCATTGCAAATTTTACTGCCCTTGATCTTTAAAGTGGCCAACAAATGATCAAATGAAAATGTGCAAATATTTTACTGTCACAAATCCAACACAACATCATTACAACACTAGTCTGGGCGCTTCCGTCTTGGTACAATTATTAGTTGAGTACTGAATGACATGTATAATTCTGCTTTAACAAAGTATGAAAGTGGCAGAGTAAGTCTTTGTCCTTTCAGACAGTAGTTCTTTCTATAAAGCTGTGGTCCATTTGTATCAAGACAACTGTACACAGTACCCACTCATAGTACTCTAATATAATGGCTCTCTGCTGGAGGTCTACTCATTCCTAAATAATCATGTTGAAACAGCTCTTAATAGTCTATGTTGATCTTGCATATTAAACAGTAACATGGGTAGTGCGACATTACGTTTGTGTTATAATAAATGTATTTTTGTGGTCTTACTGTTAAATAATATTCATTTCAGAGCGATCGTCTCCTCATCAAAGGAGCAAAAATAGTAAATGATGATCAGTCTTTTTTGGCTGATATTTATATGGAAGATGGAGTTATCAAGTAAGTTATGTCCTTTTTATAATAATATTAGATAACACTGTTGCATTAATCATTATTGCATTGTCAGTAATTACTTTTTATTTTTAAGGCAAATTGGTGACAACCTCATTGTCCCTGGAGGTGTCAAAACAGTTGAGGCTCATGGGAGGATGGTGATGCCTGGAGGTATAGATGTGCACACCCGGTTTCAGATGCCCGATCGAGGCATGGTTTCAGCAGACGACTTTTACCAGGGCTCCCGTGCTGCTTTAGCTGGAGGGACCACCATGATCAGTATGTGAAAAACAATACATACACCATGAACATATAAAATTGCCACTGAGAGCGTGTAATGTAAGTGTGGTGTCTGTTTTGTGTTTTCTAGTTGACCATGTGGTGCCAGAGCCTGGCACTAGTTTGCTGTCAGCTTTTAACCAATGGAGGGAATGGGCTGACAGCAAGTCCTGCTGCGACTACTCTCTACATGTGGATCTCACTGACTGGAACAAGGGGACCCAGGAGGAGATGGAGACCTTAGTGAAGGATCATGGTACCACCATATTAATCCAATCCCTCTGAATTCAGATGTTGCCTTTCCCTTAAATCTCTGTCTGAAATCCTTCTCACATGTAGCTTTTGCCCCTCTCTGTACAGTGTTTTTCTGTGTATCTAAACAGATGCTGCCTTGCCATAATGTCCGTGAGCTCTGTTTTTGCTTGCCCTGTTTCTTGCTTTATTCCACCTTTGGCTGTTATATCTTTAGGTGTCAACTCTTTCCTCGTCTATTTGGCTTATAAGGATGTTTTCCAACTTTCTGACTCCCAGGTAATTTGTTTCTTGTTGGGCTTAGCACCACTCTGTGTTACTTAGACTGTTAAACCTTATTCATAATGACTGCTTTGATGTGAATAAATTGTTTTTCTTCTCCTTAGATATATGAAGTGTTCAGTGTCATCAGAGACTTGGGAGCCATTGCACAGGTGCATGCTGAGAATGGAGATATTATCGCAGAGGTAACATAAAAACTTTAATTGTTGTTGAATGATTCTCATGTATTTTACTACAAATGGTTTGGTTTTATTTAGGAGCAAAAACGTATTTTGGAACTTGGTATCACTGGTCCTGAAGGTCATGTGCTTAGCCGCCCTGAGGAGGTACAAATATACTTATGTTCTCAATTTATCAAAATTGCCTTAACATTACTGTTGTATCTACCACCCAATAAACAAGTGAACACCCAAAAGAGGGTCAAAACATCCATTGAACATGAGTTATTTTTTTCCAAGCCTGTCTCTTAAGCCACTGTGGCAATGATTTCTTGTCAGAAGTGCGAAGGACTGACAGTGTTACCTCTGACTCTTGTTATCTGCAGGTAGAGGCTGAGGCAGTTAACCGCTCTGTCACTATTGCCAATCAGACCAACTGTCCTCTCTATATCACCAAGGTGATGAGTAAGAGCGCTGCTGATGTCATTGCCCTGGCGAGAAAAAAGGGTCTGTTTCTTATTTACAACTATTTCTGTTTTTTGTCTTTCAATTGTCTGGATTTTGTCTGATGTTGAGCACCTGTTCCTGCCCCATAGGTGCTGTGGTTTATGGGGAGCCGATATCTGCCAGCTTGGCTACAGATGGTACCCATTACTGGAGCAAGAACTGGGCTAAGGCAGCGGCCTTTGTCACTTCTCCTCCGCTGAGCCCTGATCCCACCACCCCTGATTATCTCAACTCCCTCCTGTCATGGTTGGTGCTCAAAGTCAGAATCTTAACATGGATTTAATATATGTGACTTTTTCAGCTTTTTTTGTACAATATTCTTTGATGTAGTGGGGACCTGCAAGTGACTGGCAGTGCCCACTGCACCTTCCATACCTCTCAGCGTGCCATAGGAAAAGATAACTTTACTCTCATTCCTGAAGGCACCAATGGCACAGAGGAGAGGATGTCTCTGATCTGGGACAAATGTGTGGTAAGAAAATTAAGACATAGATTTGAAGTCTTGTAATGGCCATAATGACCTACATGTTCATTTTCCGTGTCTCATAAGGCAACTGGAAAAATGGATGAGAACCAATTTGTTGCAGTGACCAGCACAAATGCAGCAAAGATATTTAACCTTTATCCCCGTAAGGGTCGTATTGCTGTTGGCTCTGATGCAGACCTTGTGCTCTGGGATCCAGATGTCACTAAAATCATTTCAGCCAAGACTCACAACCTGGTGAGAATTGTAACCGATTATTATTTATTTGTGTGTTAACATTTTACAAATAAGTCTTTCCTCTCTCTTCCTGACAGGCAGTGGAGTATAACATATTTGAAGGTGCAGAGGTGCGTGGAGCTCCTTTGGTCGTTATCAGCCAGGGCAAAATTGTTCTGGAGGATGGAACGCTTCACACGACTGAGGGCTGTGGCCGCTACATCAGCCGAAAACCCTTCCCTGATCAGGTGTACAAGAGGATAAAAGCCCGGAGCAGGGTAAAGATTTTCTGTACAGGTGTAAACTGCCTCTTTCCTTTCCAACAACTATTAGTAATTACTATTAATCTTTAGCTGACAGAGTTGCGGGGCGTTCCCAGGGGCCAGTATGATGGCCCTGTGTGTGAGGTTACTGTGACTCCCAAAATGTCTGTGGTTTCGTCTGTGAAGATGTCACCCACAAAACAGGAACAGCAGCCACAGTTCACCCATCAGCCTGTACGCAACCTTCATCAGTCTGGCTTCAGTTTGTCTGGTGAGTCCAATGGCCACATAGTATCTTATCTCCCATAAGCTCTTTTAACTTGATCTCTTTGGAGTTAATAACATTTCTCCCTAATCATCCAGGCGCTCAAATTGATGACAATGTTCCCCGCCGTAACACCCAGCGCATTGTAGCGCCCCCTGGAGGAAAGGCCAACATTACCAGCCTCGGTTAAGCTTGTGCTTCATAAGGCAGGCAATTCTGAGTCCAGAGGTCACCTTGCAAATGTCATACCATATTCATTATTTTGCTACAACCTCTGAGCCTCCCTGCATCCCACTGATCAACTATCTTTTAGTCTTTTCACATAGATTTAAGTAATTATTTATACTTTGGTGTCACATCTGAAATGATTTGCTTTTTAAATTTATATACGTTTACATGTATGGTCTGCACTGCTGTGTTTGGCTCCAAAGGGGATATAACATTTTAACAGCACCACAGTTTTGGCAGAATTTTCATGTCCTTAATTTTAATTAGAATGAGCATGTCGTCTAAAAGCTCCCTTAGTTCCCTTAGTAATCTGACCTGAGTTTAACATATACTGTTTTGTTACATATGATCTGTGCAGCTAGACAATTCATCTGGGTCTTCCCTTTGTGTCTTTGTGGCACTTCCTCACTTTATTTTTGTTATGTTATTTCTTTGTGATTATTTAGGTTTTATCTAATGTTTCTGTGAAATGCAATGTACATTCTGCACTCAAAGGAAAAGAAAGGGTTTTTAAATGCTGTGACTTGTTATGTGGAAAAAACTGATTAATAAGCTTTGAAAATGTTCAAAAGTGAATTTAATATTTTTCTCTTTTGTTTATTTGGCCAGAGTCTCCTTCTTTGATTCAGATCACTTTACAGATTATACAAAAACAACAAAAGCATGATCCAACGTCATCTTGTAACCACTTTGCTCTTGGTGCTAAACCACACTGAATAAAACCACTTTAGTATATAGTCCTGCCATGCCATTCCAAATAGTATTATGAGCTAGCAACTTTCACTTGTGCTGGTTATAACTGTATTTTAAAGTTTTTCATTGAACTGCCTGCCGGCTTTGTTGTATAAGATATTGATAGCACACTGTACGTATGAAGGCTCTGATAAGAAGTGAGACCTCTATAATGGAGACCTGAAGAAGCTCTGGTGCGTGTATATGTCCACAGTGTGCTGATGATGTGTCCACTGTTCTGTGTTTGTGTTGTAAATGAATTTTATCTTTTCTCATTATACGTTTCCTCTCTGATAGTAGCTACATGCACCAAACCACAAATTGTGATCAGAGTGTTCACAAATGCACCATATTATGTAAAAAATATTTTATCTGTCATTGCCTTGTCAAGTGTAGGGTTTGTACATGAAGCTATAATGTGAAGTGAACAATGACAATGGTTATATTGAGATGCACTCTTGTTACTTTCCTCCAGATGGTGTGATACTGTTGGATATTGTTTTGTAGGGGAACAGGGATGTTTAAGGGAAACTAACCGCTATGTCCAAAAGCCAGCCCTATCTATGTGAACTTCAGTGGAATAAAACACTTAAACCACCCTTTTTTTCGCGCACATTTTTACATTTTATTGTATTTAAAAAAAAAAAAAAAAAAAGTTGCATGGGTTGAATCAAAGAGTGGTTAGGTTAGGTGGTGTGATAAATAGTTTAGATGACAACAGTAAAAGGCGTAGGCAATTGCTTTTAAGTTGGTACTTCCATATTTATGCCTGTGTCATATAGATCTATTGGTATTTTAATATGCAGATAGACTAACTGAAGTGACTTACTTTAGACAGCCAGTAGGTGGGAGCACAGAGTCGTTATTATTCGTCAAGATTTCATCAAGTTTCTCCCACAAGAACCCCAGCGGTAAAACAAACTGAGCTAGACAGTTTCATGGCGAGTGCACACGTCCTCTGAAGTCTGTGATGAGTTGGAGCGACGCCTTTGGCACGAGACAGTTGTCCAATTAGGAGTTTGTATGATGAGCCGAGCGTACTGATTAAACAATGGTAGAAAGGGGGGTCCTGGTATTCATGAGAGCACTGGGGTTGAAAAGAAACACAACATATAAAGCAAAGCCCCCCGGGATGTGTGCAAACATGAGTCATCAGTGCGAGGCTTTCAATCATGTGGAGCAGACGCCACAGACCCAGGTCTATTATAGCGCACCTGTTTCTTAATATAGAGCATCTCTTAGGAAGCAACTGTGTGAAGTAAGTAATTAAGGTATTCCCCAACAAGAACAGCACAACAAGTGTTGAGTAGACCTACCTTTAGGCAATAAATGTTTAACAGACAGGTATGGTTTAGCCAATAGTAGGCCTGTAGCCCAAGTCACAAAAAGGCGAGCTCTAAAATGGTTAACTTTTGTGTAAAAATGGGGAAAAAATATCTGAATCTGAATGTCCATTTTTTGTCATCCATTTCTAACTTTTTCTTTGAAGAAAAAAAGTAAGATTAACCATTTTATCCACTCTTAAAGGCAATTTTAACTCCTCCCAGCACACGACTGAAGACTGAAGAGCACTGCAGAGTAGACCTACATTAATCCTATAACTTCTATGTCAAGGCTTTTCTCACACTGCAGTGGGCTAAATCTGACTGATACTGCAAGGTTACTGATCTAATTATAATATTAGAGCCTTTGAAATATGAGCTTTCTTTATAGAGCATGGCACCAGTGTTTGTCAGTGGGGCTTGTGTGCGAATAATCCCATGCACCACTTTTTCCATACAGAGGTAGTCTAAATGAATTGTCCCCTCTCATGTAGAAGCAGTGATATTTTGTCCAGCTCAAGTTTGTTTTTTCTTCTTACATGAATGAAATTGGCCAAGCATATACCATATTTTGGACAAGTAGCCTACCTTTTTCACTTTTTTCTCAATGACATTTACATAGCAATTTATGTGCTCTCAATTTTAGGTCCACCATCTTATTGTACTTTTAACTCAAGGACCAAAGATGTGAGATGGACACATTCACAAACATCAGTCTCTTTCTCTCAGCATTAGTGAGACTCCCCATGTGGAAAGCCACGGCTGCCTCTCCACTGCAAAACTAAAAGTGCAAAGGGGTGTATTGGTTTAATGACACTGACTTGTCTCACCTCCCTCTCTCCGCCGCTCTGGGAGTACATGCTGGTAGGACAGAAGAAGTAGAGCCCCAGAAACCAAATCAATAGTGTTGGCAGACCGACCCTGTCCTCTTGGCCTTTTAATGTTTTGCAAGAACAGAAAGGCTCTCTTTTGACTGGACCTCACAGCAGAGAAAACAGTGAAAAGGAAATGACATCTACGGCCAATCAAGCACACAATAATAAAACAAAAAAGTAGCATTATATTTTTTATGCCATATAATGTAACCTCTGTAACCACTGTCATTATTGTTTAAACAACTAAAACAAAAATATGCTAAAAGGACAAAATGAATCTTTGTCTTCCTGAATGGGTATTTTTTTTTACATCATTTGACTGTGCATGGCTTTTGTAATGAGACATCTCTAAATCTGGTGGATTTTAAGAGGCTTGGGACTGATCAGGATTGAGGTCAAAAACCCACAAGATCACATAAACCTCATATTAGTAAATTAAAGGCAGCCAGCTGGCACTAATACAAGGTACAAGAAAATGAAGTAATCCTGGTCTTATTTGGGGAAAAATAAGAAAAAAACAAGTAAATAAAAGACCTCAAAGCAAATGAAAACAAAAGAAGAAAAGAAAATGTCAAGTTTATTGGTTTTGAGATGGCATAGATTTACTGAATGATTATTGTACAATGGCAGAAACAATGGCCAGCACTTCTCATACAGTTTACAATGTCATGCAAAACACAATGATTAGAGTAACAAGATTCTGATCAGTTACAACCCACTGAATACATTTTGAACCTAGAAAGTTAAATACAATTTAAAGTTACAACATGTTTCTAAACTTGCATTTGTTATGTAAACAAAATATTCATTGTGGCATATACCACATACCAGTGCCACTTCATGGAATGGGGTTACAGGAGAGAAAAGAGGGACACCAGTACCTCACATTACTGAGAATGTAAACGATTTTGTATAGGAAATAAATAAAGTACTCCATAATTAATGTATTCAGACGAATATTGTTTTGCAGCATTCAAGGGCCATAAATCATGAGCATGGTATCTTTCCCTTTTTAAATAGAAAGTGTGAGGTTTCCGGTCACAATTCAAAGCATCCACGTACACAGTGATCACAGTTATCTTCTGTCATAAGCCAAGTCTGACCTTGAAAATGGAGTCATGACTAATAGATGAAGGATTACATTCGTTATACTGGGTCTCCTTTCTCCGACAGAGAGAGTTGGTGGATTTTGATGGTGGGAAGATTTGTGACCGGGTTTTTGGTACAGTTTGTGTCCTGTTGGACTGCCACGCCATTAAAGATACAGCAGCATGTTTGATGAATGCTTTTACTACATAATTTGGCCACTTTTGTCCTCTTTGTTTCGGCCCTGCCACTTCCACTTGTGGGACTTCCAGAAAACACCTTCCAGTCTCTGCTGTCCCTGGAGGATGGAGTTCTCGACAGGGCTAGAGAGGATGAAGGGCTGAGGCGGGATGGGGTGCGGTTATTGTCCAGTCCCAGTGAATTTGGTCGACCCTGAGGACCCTGGCACTGGGTTAGATGATGCGCCCTTGGGGGCTCCTTTAAGCAGCCAAGTAAGCTCTGGAAAGCTTTTTTGAACTCCTGGTTGGAGCAAGGATAGATGATGGGATTAATGCAGCTGTTGAAGTAGCCCAGCCAAAAGGTGATCTTGAAAACAGTGTCTGAGGGTCTGTAGGCAGGAAACATGGAGCCTGAACAGGAAACATACGGTGTCAATGGCCAAAGACAGCTGCACAGTGTTTTGAAATTGAGACATTTTGGCAAACCTCCTAGAACCCATTGTCAGATTGATAATTGCAACCATTCAATCAAAAAATGTTAATTACTAATATGTTAATTACTAATATTAATATGTTAAATAAATGTATTGATCAAATTAATCGTGAATAAAGTAAAATGAGAAATAGATCAGCAAAAACTAAACCAATCAAGGTTCCATAAAGGGCTTTTCAATGTTCTGCTAACATTATCATTATGGACTCCTTATAATGAGTAACAATTATGTTAATTTTACAAATCAACGTCAATGGCAGAGATGATAAGCATCCACCCTCAGATCAGAGGGTCACTGGTTCAAATTATGATCAGAGCATTTGAGTTCTGAATCCTGTGTAAAAAGCACACCACTTTTTGGCCACTCTAGTCCTGGCAAGAACATCTCACAAATCACCATGCAGCCAAAGAAGAGGGAGTGCAGAACCGAAACACAATGTTAAACTGTATACTCTGTCCATTTGTTCAGGTGATACTAAATTGATCCAAAATGTCTTCCACACAAACAGTTCCTTGACAGTTTTTAATTACAACATCTTCATTACTGTGCAGATTAATTGAGAGGAGTTGTGAATGGATTTCTAAATGAAGATGCAAAAAAATGACTTAATGACGACATTACAGACACAGCTGTTTGTCATTTGAAGGAGATTCATGTCTTACATTAAAATAATTAAACAACCCACCCTTCTGTGGCTGAAATATATTGCATCTATTTTCAATCAAAGAAAAAATGTTATTGAGCTCATACAAACAGTTCAGTTTATGCTATGCACTAGACAAATATGAGATACAGCAGAACACAGAAGCAGTACATTTTAAACAACAAAGCCAAAGAGAAGATTAACTTTTACAAAGGTAAAACAAAGTTGTATGGCACCTTTAGATATCTGCACATTGAGAAAAAAACAACTTATTTGTGTTGTCAATTTGATAAACAGGGAGCATGTGTTGAATTGTAAACAAAACACGTGTTATCAGAAACTGGCTGAACAAATTCACGGAAAAAGATGAAACATCAAAATTTCCTTCAATTTTTGCTTTTGAAACCACTTTTCAAATGTGCAATTTTGCTTTAATGAATAAGACTATTTTTGGTGTGGATCTGGATCATTAATCACAGCACCAAGTTTTAAGGAATTCTATTCTGAAATATAAGACCAAAACCACTAACATACTAAACTAAATAACGCAAAAATACCATTAAATTACATATACCATGTTATCTTAACCATTAGGAACAGGGACAGTACCTTGGTAGTTATTGTTTTGTCAACACATATTAGTAGACTATAACTTTAAAGGATGTTCAATGTTTTAGATGTGGTCACACTGGAAACCACAAACCAGAACAATGCTTTACAGCTTCCATCTAAAAATATCATTGCCTACATGTGTGGTGCCAGTATTAGTAATGGAGAAATGGTAAGCTTCTTTCCCAGTCAGTTTTGCCCTCCACAAAATGGTATCAGCTATATTTACGTGCATGAGAGCGTGCCCTCCAACAGAAACCTAATGGGATTTATAAATGACCATGCATGCACTTGGTTTTGGATTTCCGTCACTTCACATACCAACCCCATTAACGCTAGCTTACATTAAGTTACAGTACTATTCATACAGTGATAAACCTGGCTAAAAAATGATATAGTTATGTACATACTCTTTCAATGAACAAACATAAGACAATGATAAAGGAACTACTGATCTGTATAGAGGTGGGTAGTAATCATCTACCATTAAACTTCTTAAGATCATTATACTTCTTGCCTATACCATAGTTGTACTCCTACATAAGTACTATATTTTAGTTTTACAGTGTCACCGTACTCTTACTTGTGTAGAAATTTTGGTCTTACCACTGTGAGTAATTCTTCAAGTGACAAAAGTTTTAAGTTGATAAACTTATAAAATCATTTGAAAATTACTTTCTTACTCTTCTCCTTCACTTATGATTTGTCACATTTTGGTTGTTGAAAATACCTGATTGCACTACTTAATGTTTTGTTCCTCCAGTTACATTTACAATTACTCTTACAATAACTTTAACTTAAATAATAGTTTTTGTAAATACTTTTTCTCAGGCCACTACATTGCACCTTTACTTCAGTAATACTATATTGAATACTCTTACTTTAATACAATGACTGGCTACTCACCTGTCTGTATAGTGTATATAGTGCATTGGTAGCGAACCATGTCACTTGGCTAGAAGGCTTGTTTCAATCAAACGTAAGGTCCCTCAAAGTGCAAAGAAACTGGATCAGGTCTGTCAACTGTGTGATGGCTGCATCAGTCATTCCTGGACTGGCATTGTAATGAAGTAAATCCAAGACATAAAGATCAATCCAAACCTTCTGTACAAAATAAGTGAAATTCTGCCCTTTTGTTTGGACACGAGGAAACCAATGGTGTTGTCAGAAATCCAGAAAGATTTATAACAGCTATTATTAGAGAGGGGCTCTAATGGATATTTCTACCTGTCTGACTCAGAGCTACACGGCACACACCAGGTCACACAAAAGCTGGAGTAAAGAGTCACTGAGGACATTTAATTAACACAATATGAAACGATTCAGCTCAGCTGCACTTAAAGGCAGCATCAATTAATGGATGCATCTGCAAAATGAATTGCATTAAATGTTTTGCTTAATAAATCTGACTCATAAGGATTGAGACTGTGATGTGCTCGGAGAACAAACTGTTAAACTACTACTACCACCACTACTACTACTACTACTACCACTACTACTACTAGTACTACTACTACTACTACTACTACTACTACAACAGCTACTACTACTACTACTACTACTACTACTACTACTACTACTACTACTACTACTCTGACCCAACCTTTAAAGTCGCTGCTACAGTGGGACAACAGTGGTACTATTACTAGTACTGTTACATTTTGGATACACTTGTGTTTGTGTAAATTGTTCTCATAGATTCAAACAACAATCTTTGGAAAACTGTTTTGCCATTTTTTATCATAATTGTGCATGCACTGGACAATCTAATTTGTCTATTTTTCTTGAATGAAAAAATTGGTGATCTATGTAACCTATTTTCATGAGTGTATGTACTGTATACCCACCAATTGGCAGCACCAGAAAGAAGGGGAGCCAGCAGAGCACGAAGCAGCCCACCACGATGCCCAGGGTCTTTGCCGCCTTCTTCTCTCTGGAAAACTTCAACAGTCGGAGGGCAAAGTGCTTACTGCTTCTGAGTGCTTCATCTTCAGACACTGTGGCGTTGCCTCTGTGTATCCGGAGGATAACATGCTCTGAGTGGGACTTCTCTGTCTTTTGACCCTCTCTTAGACCCTGGCTCTCCCTATGGGCGACCACGTACACTCGACAGTACATGGCCAGAATGATTGCCAGCGGGAGGTAGAAGGAGCCCACAGCTGAGAAGATGGCATACCCCGGTTCCTCTGTGATCTTGCAAATGGTTTCATCCTCTGGGGCTGGCTCCTTCCATCCAAATAAAGGTCCGATGGATATTATGACAGACAGCACCCAAAGGAGCAACACAGCCAGCAATGCCCGGCGCTTTGTCATCATTGCCGGGTATCTCAAAGGGTAACTTACTCCAATGTAACGATCCACTGAGATGACACATAGACTCATGATGGAGGCAGTGCAGCAGAGCACGTCCACAGCTGCCCAAATATTGCAAAAGACTCGGCCAAAAACCCAGCGGTCCAAAATCTCCAAAATGGCAGAGAAAGGTAGCACTGTGGAGCTGATGAGCAGGTCAGCCACAGCCAGATTGACTATAAAGTAATGCGTTACTGTCCTGAGATTTCTATGGCACGCCACTGAGAGGATGACCAGAATGTTTCCCACAACAGCAAACAAGATCAGACCTCCAAGCAAGAAGCCTAAAACCACAGCCTTTACCACGTTAAACTCGGGGGCTAGAACCTGGCTATTATTACTGCTGCTGAAGGAGTTAGGAGAAGTGAGAGGCGCTGGGGTCATATTGTCCAGCAGAGGGGACCTTGTGTTCCCATAAACCACACTCTCCACTAAGGCAAAGTTAAACAGGCCTATTTGTTTTCAAGACTACAAGGAGAAACACAGGAACATTGGGACATTGACAAACCCGCCATTAAAGTAATGATGGCATTAAGTCTCTCTTGTCAAAACACAATTTAAATTATCTTGCTGCTGCTACTAAATGAGCCATTGTGCCGGCGATGTATAAAGAAAAAAAAAAACCTCTTGAATGCAGGGCTTTTATATTTGACAGAAAAAAGTCTAATGGCAATCAGGCAGTTCATGTTTCAAATGTTACCTGTTGTTTGCTAGTGAGTAAGTAAGTAGCACAATATCAAACCAAAGGCAGATGGGGCCACACATCCAGAAACAGCTTTGCACAGCTTTGGATCGACAAAATATAGTGTGCCAGTTCATTTTTCAAAAAAAAAAAAAAAAAAAAAAAATGAAGCAAAATATCACTTGATGGCAGGAGAGCAGCCGTCCGTGGTATACTCTAGATGAAAGTAAGGGCAATTTGTGGAGGAGGAAGTATCTGCAAAAATAACACATAAAAAAAGAACTCAGAATGATTGCACCAAGACTAAAACATAAAACGTCAATTCTTGTTTTTTTTTTTTCTTTTTGTTGTGTAGGCTTCCTTTGAACAGCATTGTGTTATTATTAAAGATTGTGGGCGACTAACTGCAGTTGTGGAGATCAATGTGACCACTGCCTCATCGTGTGTTTATCGACTGAGCGCTGAGGAGACAGGAAGCAGAAAGCATTGTTAGCACTGAGCAACTGCCTATTTAGTTCTGTGGTAACTGTTCAAAAGTGACTTATAAGTTAGTGTTGATCAGTCAGCCGGGAACAGGTATAGTGCATAAAAGTGAAAGACACAACATATTTTTCATTGTAGGACAGGTTACTACTGCATGGCATATGGCAGCAAGTGGGCAATTTGTTCGATGCTAAACGTAATGAATGGAGTTGGGGAATGGGGACGTTTGAGTGAATTTGACATATGCCCGGATAGCCAAGATTACAGTCTTTTCCTGTACAAAGGTCCTGTATTTCCCATAGTTCAGATGGGTGAGACTGACAGGCAGGTTAGCCAATAAAAGTTGACAAGTGTGGGTCAAAACAAACATGGCTGCTTACATAATAAAAAGTCAGAGATCTCGAGTGAGCAGATAGACATATCGGAGTGTTTCGGATATCTTCTTTCACCAGAAACTGAGACATATTGAGGAATTCAACAGAATCAATGAGTGAAGCATCTGAGTTGAGAGAAGTTTGATTTTGTTAAAACTGATAGATGACCAATGAGCTTGTCAATTTCCTGTGTCAATGAAAAAAACTGGATTGCACAGCTCTGTCTGAGATTGGCCTGAGATGCTAGAAAGGGAATGGTGACCAGTGCACGCCTGTACCTTAAACAATCATCCTCCATCTTCCTTTTTTCCATACAAACTATCGGCTCAGCTATCAACAGTTAAATCAATACACACAGGTATAGTTAGAGGCGACTTCAATGACGCATATACTGTATGTATGTATTATGTTTGTACAGTCAGACTTGCTGGTTTTGATATGAGTTACGCAATAGTGCACAGATCAGCTGTAGGCAATTGTTTTTTAGCCCGAAAAGCCCTCTGTTGCAATTTATTAATTTTATTGTGCATGTTCTTGTGTCCTTTGACTTGGAAACAAAATGTCCCATAGAAAAGCCCCACACATCGTCTCACTTGAATTTAATCTTGTCTGGGCCGATTGCAGGCATAGCTGTTCCTTGAAAATAATGTTGATTGAAACTTTTTTTTTTGTAAGTTGATTTATTCAAGACTGAAGTAAGAGTTCAAATGCCATCTGCCTGTCATTTTTTTCTTAACCTTAATCTCATAGAGAAATTTGACCCATCAGATGGGCTGTCTGTCAGGAGCAGTGGGTTCAGCGCCTGGGGAGCCATCTCCATAAAATGAGCAAGGCTTGGTCAGGACTCTATTGTACATGTTTTGAATTGAAGGGGAAAAGTGGAGCACCCGGAGGGGCAAACTCTGCACAGAAAGGCCCAGGCTGGCCCTGCAGTAAAACGAGAGTGCCAGCCACTCAGCCGCTGTGCTGCCTTTTAGCTTAGACAACAAAACTGGGGCCAAACATGCCTAAGACTTGTATGTGAGCAGATAGATCGGGGCATTATGTAGTCCCCTCAAGTCTGCAGCCCCCTCCCCTGTGCTCGTCACGATTAACCAGTGGCTGACCTTTTCATCCACGCTTCAGTGTTCACTGCACACTATAGTGGATGTACAGCTGTTTTGCATGCTCCACAGGTTTTTATTTCGCTGACAGCCATGCTCCTGTCCAGGCTCCCCTGTGCTGGCATTATCAGACATCATCATAAATCAGTACTTATAGTAGTGCAGAATCCCACCTACTCATAAAGGACAGAGGAGGGGATCATCCAGATAATTGTGGGACTTATGTCTTCATTCATAGCATTGGCCAGGCTCATCATAACTGCTTCAAACACATTTAAGCCTTTGTTTAAATATAACTGAACTGAAGATGAAACTAGTGTCTCAATTATTGTTCACAGTGTTGAATCTGCAACAACAATAAAATGAATAAAAGGACTAAAATGACTCTTCATTGTCTAATTCGGTTATAGTCTTCAGAAGTGAGCACATTTCTTTATAGTGCAGGAAACCAGTCAGTGAAAGCTATACACTGTTACTATAGGCAGCTACATCTCCAATCTATTTTGTAAACTTTTCCTTGAGTGAGTGCCGCAACATTACTAAACCACTGAAACATTTCTTTCAATCAAATGTAATTACTCTTTCATTTAATCTTTTGTTTTTCAGGTCATCAGAGAGAAGAGATTAACTGCTTCCAAGAACACTGTTTTTTCAGAATATTTTTTATTTACAGGATGTTTTGCCTCAAGAATCCATCAAGCTTAGTAGCACCATATCAATTAAATGAAACTATACACCATAAAAAAAAGATTTTCCTTGTCTTTCCCTTTGTCTGGGTATTTCAATTTGACAAAGATGATTATTTTGCTTTCTGAAGTGGTTAATGAGTTGCTCCGAGCACAAAAATGAAGAATTATTTGATTAAATGCATGTGTAAAATAACTAAATGTTATTTTTTTCTAAGGCACATCTGGCAATACCCCAAGGCACAGTGTTTCCCTGGCACAATGGTTGACAATCATTGGAGTATGGTAGCTTGCCTCAATATCTCTTAACCTCTCAAATGAATCTCTCAAAAATAGTTGGTGTGGCTGGCAGCTCACTGTTCATAGATGAACGTGTTGTGGTATATAATGCGCACAGTCTTTGAAAAGAACATATTCAGGTGGAAGTCGATATAGTGAGAACATCATGAAACGTGCACCAAGCGGCTACTTTATTTGGCAGCTGTGAAATCCAAAGCGCCATACTGCTGACGGGTAATTCCCAGGGTTATGAGCAGTGGTGACTCTGGAGGCTGTGGGTGATCATTTATCATATGTAGCCTACTCTTGTAAACCAACTAACTAACTAGCCCACTAATTGTCGTTAATTTTTTTAATAGCCTATTATTATTTAGATATATCTGGAGAAACAGAACAATTTTGAACGGTTAGAAAAACTTGTCAAGCACAAAGCAAGTTTTTTGGTTTACCATTTTCTCCTCAAAACAGAGAGAAATCACGCGACGCGACAGAGAGCAGCACTTACCCAACTTTAAATTTGATTTTCGCATGTCTTCATCGTAGTTAATCCACTCCTCCAATTGAAAAATATAGTTTGCAGAATAAAGTGCTGTAGTAACTCTCGTGCCTCAAGAACGCGCGTCTTCCGTCCGTCGCCGTCCCAGGCAGGTTGTGCTTCAAGTGTGATGTTCATAGCAAATGACTCACTGCTTTCTCCTCAGACCGCTCTCCCCTCGGACCCTCCACCCATCCACGAGCCTCACACCACTCTTCACCTCAACTCAGCACACCTTCAGCATCATTCCTCCTCGTGCGTCATCCTAAGAAGTCCATGTCCTACTAAAACGCGTGTCATTCAGTCTGGGGAGTTCCTTTTAAAATGCCACATGCGTTTCCTTAACAGATGTTTCTTGATACAACTGCTGATATATTTGCCACAGTCGCAGATCGTAAACAGTGAAATAGCGCGTAATGCGTTCTTGCGCGTCAATCTATAAATCAGCTCAGCTAGACAATCTCCGGACACAATTAATCACTGTCGGTGACACATTAATTGGTCTCTTTGTAGCTGCAAATCTCAAGCGGGATGATACGACAATTAATGCCATTAATATGAGCACAAGCGCCTAAAAAGGTTCCTTTGAGGTAGCATTGCTTTTATAACATACAATAGGCCTAAATATTAACAATTCAAACAGATGAACTGTAATCGAAGAGATGACAAAGCAAGACAAACATTTGGGAAACACGGACAAGAATGTTGGGATAATGTCAGTAGGCTACAAGTGTGCATTGCATTGTATTATTGTATAACATTTTGAAAGGTCTTATATGCATTTGATACATTCACGATGTGTTCTTGTTTAATCAATGTACATTTCACCTCAATTTCACATGTGTTTAATTTTTGTGCCTGTAGCCTGCTTTCTGCTGTTTTTAAATTAAGGCATGAAAGAAACATGGAACTCTTCCAAACACGCCCATGCACATGAAAAGTAAGGTACACTGTCCGTCTGTGTCCTTCCTCCCACTGAGCTCAGAGCCTGCTTTAGTCAGTCCAGATGTGCAGACTGTTTCTGTCACTGCTGGCTCACAGTGCAAAACCTGCATCTGTCATTTTAATCAGTCAGTATTAATTTGGTGGAAATATTAATTCCAGTCACAAAGGGTCACACGCCATTTAACTATTTTGTTTGTGCTTGTTAAAAACCTGGATAAATGAAAGCTTAATAATGTGATTTGAGATTTACCGTACTTCACTGCATGTTGTGACGCTCCCCTAAGTTGTATTGTTAATTCATTGATTTGTTTTTAAAATGAAGCAGTAAAAAGGCTATCTTGTGTTTGTGTCTTGTTTGGTGATAATAGCCCTATTGAACGACATGGAAAACAATTAGCAGCTGTTTCAGCCATGCAACCAGGCTGGTTGCACACTTTGAAAGACAGTAAAATCAATACATTTTAATACCCAAATAACACAAATTATTTTACACAGCCTTTTAAAATAGAAATTGGTTTGAAATTGGTTATTGAATTAATGAGATATAGGACCAACAAATATGCCATAAACTAGAGCTAAAATTATTTTGAACCTTCTCTGACCACTACAGTTTCTGTATCACATTCAGAATGGAAGTCTATAATCTCAATAACGTCTCCTCTTTGCACCAGAAACACATATAACAGTATGTTTCATATACTGCATACTTGGTCTGTGAGCCACAGAGGTAATTTTATAATATAAAAATGGAACCTACATTGTGAAATAAATGGTCTTCGTTTGTATGCTGATGGCTGTCCTCATAGAGTGTCCAGGGCAGTCTGACACCCACACACTCACTCATCCATCCAACCTGAGCCAGACACCTAGAATGAGGATTAAAGAGGAGGGAAAACGCATCATTATACTCTCATCAGCTGCAATAAAAAAGGTTGCAAAAATAAAGTGTTTTTCTACTAGCTACACAATGTACGCCCTGTTGGTATTACTGTTTCAAATGAATCATATGTCAGACTATTGTTGGGTGAAAGATGTTATTCAATAACATGGTACTCACAGAGTGATGCAGCGTTACTGTAAAAAATATATGCCAAGAAGTTTGTTGTTTGTTGTTAAGAACAGATATATTTGCCATGTGCAACAGCAATAAATCATAGATAAATCAATAGATTATTAAATACTAAAGATGTTAACTTGAGCAAAAAAGAACAATTGTAAAGGTGCCTATCTCTAATGTGTTTTCAATTGGCAGCGCACTTACCCCTAAGCATTTGAATTGAGTACAAATTAATGCTGGTGGTAGATTTGTTAGGCTAGATTATTTTATTTATAACTGTGCCCCTTGTTATGAAGAGATGCTCCTATGCATCCCACCCCCACACCAGGTATTGTTATCATATTGCTCCAAATCATGGCCAATCAATCACCTTCCCGATACGTGGGGGCCAGCTGGGTCTAAAAATACCGCCCTTAGCTCAGTGTGTGCAGTATTGTTTTAAAGTTTGCCTAGCAGCACCTGTGCACCACCCACATTTCACATGGTATTATTTCGTAGAGTTGGTGGCTGCTTAAAGGGGGAGAGCATGGTGTTGAAGAGGTATAATGGTTTGGCCTTTTATTCAGCTCAAATTGTGGTGATATCTCCTGTCGCAGTAATGAAGATCCAATTATCCTTGCAGAAAGAACTCTGGTCAGAGCAGAACAGTGCTCTAATTATGGCCTGAATGCTGCTGTTTGGAGTCATACCTCAGGGTCTGGCGGGGCTGGGGGCTCCAGTCTTGTTACATATAAAGCTGCAAATCATATACACATAGAAAAAGGCGGTTCACAGAGCTCTGTCTGGTACTGCTGTCATTATGGAACGTGGTATGACTATCCAGGCAGGTAAACTGTTGAGGTGGCGCTTGTATGGGCTGTTTAATATTTCATATGTGGCATGAGCAATGTTAAAGCTGATCAATACTCGGACACTTACAATGACAACATGCACTTTGTGAATCAATATAGAAAATATAGCCATAGTTTATACAGGACATCAGTTCAGACAGAAAAATAATTTTGGATTGGTTGTCACAACAACAATTAGCCTACTCCAGTGATCTGCACATTCATTTATCTGGGCTTAGAGCTGGTTTAATGGCCTGTCTCTGGATTTGCAATAAAACTGTCAAGACATTGCACCTCCCACGTTATGGAATTGTTACACATCAACATAGCAACTACTTAGTAAATAAAAAGATAATATGAAAGATATCAAATATGAAAGATATATTTTTAAATCAATATTTCTATTAAAGATTCAGAGAAAATGTATTGTAGCTTGAGGGGCTAATGTACCAGGATGAGAAATGATAAGCAGGTGCTGAAGTGACCTTGACTCCTGGTACCATTCACAAGTGAGGAAAGCCAGCGGGTTTGAGGGAAGCATGTCTGTAAAAAGCAAAATGCATTCAGTGTTGATGCAGGCGTGTATTGCCTAATGGGTCACTGACACAGAATCACACATTGGTCATTTGAAGGAATGGTAAAACACTGGCACTAATAACAATGCAAAGTTCAAGGTTGTGGTTCATACATACAAACTGCAAAAGCCCAAGAAATGATTTCAAACTGTAAAAAAGACAAGACAGAAAGGATTCACTGCTCATTCAAGCAGCTTATTTGCATCAAACATGCATTTCAAAGAGGGTACATTAAATTTAATTGTTGACTCTAAAAATACATTGTTAGTCAGATCCAAATGTAGATTAAATTAAATATTTTCTTGAAACAGAGGAGTACTTCCAGCATTATGATTCATGAGACAGCATCATAACACAGAACAAAACAATGATTTTTCTCTGTGGAGTTACAGCCTTCTCTGGCCCTAAACTATTTGCAGATGACCAAGGTCAGACAGACAGGAATATTCAAGGAGATGTTTGTTTGCAAGGCAGATGTATGAACAACAAGTACCGTGTGCTTCTAGCTCACCTTACATAAACACATTCACACGAAGAGCTCTTATTTTGTGGAAAGTGTCCATCAAAGTAACAGACTAATCTAGTTGGACCAGTTGTTGTGCAGGCCTAAACAAACAAACAAAGACATAAAATACATAAATAAATAAAAATAATTAAGTAAAGTAAAGTAAAGTAGGGGAAAGTAAAGCTTTAGTGGTCAGTTGCATCATCAAGCTTGTCTAAAACCAGTGGACTAATTTCAGTGAGTCAGCCTCAGAGGTAGGCCTAGTGTTCGGTCTTTATCTCTTGAGACCAGTGCGGAGTAGAAGTATGTGTTATTAATGCCTGCCTATGAGAACACCCCAGGAAATGAACATCCCCACAAAGAAATGAAATCTGACAACTCAGACAGTCTACAAGCCCAGACTGCTCACTGTCCACTGCCGTGCTCTGTTAAATATTTCAACTGCTCAACAGCGCCCTCTTTTGTCTTTGTGGACATATTACACCAATAAGAGCGTTTGTGCGCAAGTGCGGAACAGGGAGGTGCAGTTTATCAACAAGGAACATTACTGTCCACTTCATCCTTCTTTTCTATTTGTTCGTATTTTTTTTATTTCGGCGTAACACCATTTATTGAAATAATAGAACTGTTAGTTACCTTAGTAGCTGCCTAATTATGAGATTATAGCGTCCATATTAACCATTAAATACTTAAAGCATTTTCCATACATTAGCCAGTAAGGATGCCTGCTCGTAACGTGATATCTGACAGCTTTTCTAACAACAAGGTCAGATATTCACGCTTGGCGTCTGACGATGACGGCTACATTGATTTACAGGTAAGAGAAAATTACACTGGCAAATCATGAATATGCACGATTGAAACGGGCTAATAAACGCCCTGCAAAGCTGCTGATTGTACACAGCTCTTATGATCAGATGTTTTACTGCGCAAAGTAAGGTTATGCATTTATTGAGATGATACTTTCACTATTATTATAAATTAATTAAGTTATTTTCTGGGGCAGTTCCGCCTAATCCATAATGTTTTGTCTTTGGGCAAGAGCAAGACACAATTTGCCCATGATTGTCAGGGGGTTTAGGTGCAAATCGCCAGAGAGAAGCCAGAAGGATCTTATCACAAAGTGTGAGAAAAAGAATGAATAATGCAATAGTGTGATAGGATAACATGAAAGGCACTATACAATCATTAAGAATAATAATTATATAAGAATCATAACAATCATCTTTTTTTTATTTATCTTTACATTGTTATATGTTGTATCAAACTAAAGTATGTAATTATTTTCCACAAAATGAAGTGAGTGAGTGTGTGTGTGTGTGTGTGTGTGTGTGTGTGTGTGTGTGTGTGTGTGTGTGTGTGTGTGTGTGTGTGTGTATAAGACCACTTCGCATTAGCTCCAACAATTGAAGTGAAAATGCTACACCCCTCTATTGTTAAGATTAATTATAAATGGAGTAAAAACCTGTTGGCAAGTAGTCACATTATGTGTGTAATTAAATACTTTTTCATCTTTGCAGTTCAAAAAGAGCCCACCCAAAGTGCCGTACAAAGCCATAGCCCTTGCTGCTGTACTCTTCTTAATAGGGTCTTTGTTAATCGTCATTGGTTCCCTTCTCCTCGCTGGGTACTTTGGAGTCACTGTAAGTTTCTTAAAAAGTTAACATAAATTGCACATTTGCTTTACACTTAACACTATATTCTGTCTCCAGCATTCAGACAGAACTGTGCCTGTTCTCATCATTGGGATCCTTGTCTTCCTGCCAGGGATTTACCATCTACGGATAGCTTACTATGCATCAAAAGGTTACCCAGGATACTCCTATGATGATATACCAGACTTCGATGACTAGTTCCAATCATATTTGTCACTTTATGAATTGTGTTGCTTGTGAACATTGATAATTTTAGCCAGATTTATCTCTTTAACGAGGCCTAGAAACTAGTTGCCTGTATACATTTTTGTATATTAGCTATGACTACTGCTAGATATTAAATTGTAGTTTTTATTTTATTTTTTGGTATAATTTGCTTTATCATGAAAAATGTTATCTCATTATAACTGAATGCATCATAAAATAATAAGTAAACTGTAAAAGTAGTTTCAATTGTAAATTGTTTTAAACAATTTATTAGACAACTTTGTAGGATTAAATCTGAGGGTTCCCATGTGTCCTGCAAAACCTGGAAAACCTGAAAAATCATTGCCCTGTTTTTCCAGACATGGAAAATGCATGGAAAATGAGAAAAAGGGCCAGATGTTCTAGAAAATATATATTTTGTCCTAGCAAATTTCTCCACACTCCACACTGCCACCTATTACTGCCACCTATCAGAGCTAAAATCCACCAAAATGCTGGAAATTACACCTGTTTTGCACAACATTTCTTGGGTGAGACCCCATTACATCTTTTTGTATTTTTTGTTATTTACCTTAGTGTCACAAATAGGTGTCCCTTATTTTCCTGTGTTATAAGTACAACACTAGACTCACAAAGTTACATTCAAATGCAGAGAATGAGTCATGAACATTTGCTTGCTTGTTTATTGTAAGTTGATATGATTGGGTTCACATGTTTTCTCCGTCTAATTTGAGTTCCACCAGAAAATATTTTTGGGGCCACTACATAACAAAATATAGTGTATGTTTGCCTTGATGTATAATTACTTTGCAAATTGTGGACTTTTGTTATAGCCTTAGGCTTAAACTACATCTTTAATATAAAAACTATAAAAAAAGGGGTGAGACGGGGGTCTCTGTAGACACTGTGATTACAAAAATGTCCAGGAAAAGTCCTGGAAAATTATTTCAAGCAAACTGTGAGAACCCTGAATCTTTCTTGGAAGATTCCTTGTGATTAATTCCAATCCTTTGATCTCCATATGGTACACCTGGCACACAAGAGCCCCTACTGTTACAGGGCGTGTGTAGCTGAGGTAAACACTGCATTTGTAAAGTCCTACCCTGCCTGCTACAGAAAAACTAGGGCTCTCACCTCATTTCTCTCTATTATTACGCAGGTATTATATTTCTCTATTTCTGGCTCATATGAGGACCCCTGAGAACTGGCCAAATATTACAGATTAGGTTCACATAGAAATGTACTGATTATGCAAACACATTGTTTTCAGCCAATTTTGATAGAAAATGTGTGTGGAATAATCAAGTCTGGAACCAGGCCAACCGCCCCCCTGTGGAAAGAAGAGGCATGATTGGTTACTTTAAATCTCGGAAGGTCAAACTGCAGTGGACCTGTTGTTGTACCCTACTGTGCTGTGCGCATGGATGACTGCACTGGCCCCCACCTAAGGTCTTTCAAGGTATTTTTCCCCAACAAATTCAACACAGCAAAACCGCAAGAGTAAATGCAAGTATGATGAAGGTATTATTTATGTGCATAAGACATTTCGATCAAACCACGGACATATATTTTAGATGTGAAGTTGAAATTCTTTATAGAGCAATAGTCCTAGTTTTTGTAATGTACGAACTGGCCTCTGTTTTCTTAGAATGTTGTGTGTTTATTATTGAGAATAGAAAGGCCTACTATGCACTTAAAAAAAAATAAAATACAGCCATCTCGTTAATGCAGTAAAAAATGTTTGATGGTTTTGCTAGTCAACCACGAGAGTATGAGATTTTCCCACGAAAAAGGCGCTTTGTCTCAAACTCCTGCACAGCTAAAAGCCAACAGCTTTAAGCAAAAACAAAAAACAACGGAAGTAGATATCCAAGCTACAATATAAAAGCATACATGCGGTTTTGATGTTATTATAGCTATAGTTAAGTTAATATGTAACGATTCTAATTAACTTTTAATTTGTGGTATGATATAGGTGCGTATATCGTAATACCAAACCTGCCATCAGAATGTTTACCTTCACGATTGTAACGCAGAGTTATATTTTGAAGGTGATGACCGGAAACAGCAGTGTTCACCTCGCTGCTCTGTGGCCGTTGATCTGTGGCTCGGACGGAGACTGCCTCTTTAGGACGAGGAGGAGGTACAAATCCAATGGGAGGAGAGGCACCACCAGCAGGACTAACCCAACGTGCTCCGTGCTTTATTTTTAAAGGAACTGGCCAGTGTAGTTAAATTTGCAAAGCATCTTCTTGATCTTTTAAATAGATTAACTTTTGTGTTCAGTTTGATCTAGTTCCCGCTCAAGTGGACAATGGACTGCATGAGAAAGTTTAAATGGACTTTAAATGCGGTTTTGTTTACGGACGCACTACGTTCACACTAGCTTTTTAAAACTCTAAAACACTGGATTACAACATTTTTTTTTTTTATTTAAACTTTTTATTGATCCCCGCCTCCAGTCAAGGATGTAAACACCTGCATTTTTTCTCCCCGCGATCTTAGCGATTTGAATCTCCCTTAAACCCAAATTCTTAATTAAAAGACAGAAAGAAGTTCAATGGACTGAAGGGATACTTTTTTGCGACCTGTGGAAAAGTGCCTAGAGCAAGGTGAGTAAAGCATCCAACTAGCAGCATCGCAAATATTCTGGGGCATCTGTAGCTTTCTAAAACCATAACCTCGAGCAGCTGTAATAGGTAGACTGCAAGACAAATCATGGAAAACATATTATTCTAATATGTGCTATACCACTGTAGTAACTAGTAATTTCATATATTGCCCAGACGTCCCGTAATTTCGCATTATGCTGCTCATGTGATTGTTACTGTACAAATCTGACATTATTGGTTTTTGTTTACGTTTTGTGAATCTCTTGCAGCGCTGGTGATTTGTAAGTGGGCGTGTTGTATGAGACAAATGGGAACCTATTGATGGACTCTATTAGGGTTACTGTTATATTAGCAGAAACATATAGATGGATGGTTTTATTATTTGTGGGGCTACTGGGGAGAAGAACCGCGCTTCTCTCGCTTGACTGAGTCGGACAATAGGTGCACCTGTTTTCTTACTGGATGGTGACACGGAGGAACGTCACCGACAATAGTAATGCAGAAGACAAGAACGTGTTGTTGTAAATGATAAATTATAGGATTGTTTTAATTCAGATTGAAATTATAACTAATGACAAGGTTAATTAGTATTACCCCCAAATATGCGTGTGTTTTCTGTGCTTGCCTTTGTTGTTGTTTTAGTGCATATTGATTAGTCAGAGTGAGCTCATGAAGGATCACATATCTATGAGTTCATGCTTTACACATGTGTTGTATCACCTCTGTTACACTGTTGCTTTTATTTCTCACTTCTGTCGTATGTCCTGTGGTCCAGTTTCATTCTGTTTTTATGCTCCTGCTTTGTGCTCTGTGTACAGTGGTGTCAGCACTCAGTGATCAATTGAAGGCTTGAAGAAACAAATTATTCATGAGCTGGGGAAGCTCCAATTTGGAAATATGCTGTGTGGACACACTTAAGTCAAACAAAACAGTTAGTAATAAAGTTAATTTAAAACTGACTGAAAGCTAGAGGGCAAGTGTGCTTTTGTAATTTCAGTGCTAAACAGAGACTCATTAATCACTGATGTGATTTGCTTCCTTGTCGTGATTGTACAAAAGGTTTAAAATCTTCATGTTTGTGGGTTACTGTTCCTTATGGGGTCAAGGATGCCCTGAGGCTTATCTGTAAAACAACTGTTTTTGAAACTGCAATCTCCTTGTAATTTAGCTGTAAAATGTCATACCTTTTGGCTCTCAGTTCCCCACTGTAGGATCAGTAGGACTTTCTGGTGTTTTTTAGGGTTGTTTGCATTATGTTTAATTGCACATTTGATAAAGAATATTCAAAATGATACATCTGCACAAAGCATTTGTGTGCTGCAGTGATTTATAAACACTTACAATCTAAGAGTAAACTAACTAGTGTATATTGGCACACAGTGATGGGACTCACGGGACCTTGTGTTACTCTCATGCCCAGTGTGTGCCAGTCTAATTTCCTTTGGCTAACACTAAACCATGTCAATGAAAAAAAGTTCTAAATTAGGTTGCTGTGGAAGGCAAAATCTATTAATTGATTGCTGTGCTGTGTAGGATGGTCTAACCAGTCAAGTTGGTGGTGGTTTACAGTTATTGATGCGCTGACTGGCTGCAGAATGGGCTGAGTAGCTGCAGGTGTGAGCTGGTTTGCTAAATCTTTCACATTAGTTGTGTGTGAGTGACACGAGGAGTTCCTTCGTAGGTTTGCCCTGAGGGTATACTCTGTTGGGATTAACCAGGATTAGCACAGGAGTAATTCTACTGCTTATCAGGCCCGTATCTGTCAGCAGCATCACCCATAACTGTGCTTGGGTGCAGTGTCAGACATACAAGCATACACAGACTGGTCTCATGGTCACCCCATGTTATAGATCTTGCAAATATCAAAGTCATACAGCAGTTCAGAATTTTAACACATGAGGAGAAGGCTATAGGGCACTTTAGTTATGAATAATACAAATCATTATGCACTTCATCCATATATTCACATATAATTTCTTGTCAGGTCAGGCTCACCAGCTGTTGCTGATCGTAGTTTCAGTGCAAGGAGAAAAAAAGGGACTTTGACCTTGAATTGTCTTTCTAATTTGATCTCTAATTCTGTCACACTATTAACACTCCTGCTTTGCAGCAGGCCAGGATTAGCCCTTTATTTACAAATGCACTGTCCAGAAGGCTAAGTCATGGCAATGTCCACAGCAATTTGTGTCACTGAAATCCAGTAAAACACCTCATCCTCCTCCAGAGACTGCACGTGAGATCTAGAAGATCAAATGAAGCCTTTGGCTTCCTACGCTTCAAATATATTTTTTAGTTCCTGGTCCCTGTTGATGACTCTCCCTTAGTAGATTTGTAACTGATGTCCTAATTATGTCCTCGTTCCCCCAGATACCCTCGAGATTAGAGAGTTACCTCAGCTGCCACTGGTATTCTACCAACATGCTGTGCTCGTCTGCTCATGGTGACTGTAACAACATAACGACTGGTACAAGTTGTAGTAATAAAGGTTTAATTGCCTGCTTGAGTATGTCATCTGTTTACTTGGACCTGTACCACACCTAATAGAGCCTGACCAACTGGAGCACACCCTTACTGCTTCAGGTGGTGACTTGTATAGTGTATAACAAATAAGCCACCTTTTCTCACAAACCAATGGCAATGTGTTCACTGCCCATCTTCTGCCTCTTTGAAGACTTAAGCATTGAGGCCAAAATAGCAGCTACTGCTTCAAGGTTGCTTGTTGTTGGTGAAGGCAAGTTTTGAGCTCTGAAAATAAAACAAAACACAACTCCAATTTTTTCCATGTTGAACTGTTATTATAACATCATTAAAAGCAAAATAACAAAATAATATAAGACCTACTTATATGTCAATGACAAATAGTTCTCATACACATGTGTAAGCTCTAGCAGCTAGGTCAAGTACAAAGCTTACTTTGGAGAGACACATGACTATGCATGCGGCACACCTGTGCTTATCCGCAGTTTATATCCCATCCCTCCCTGCGGTCTAAGATCAGCCTCTTTCTTGTACTAGTTAAATTCACTTTCATAGTAAGTATTAATATATTCTTGATTTGAAAGTTAATTATTAGTAACGTTGGTGGTGAAGTTGTGTATTGTTTTATTCGCGCATGTTATAATTGCATATTTAGACTGTTCAACCTTGTCATTAGGTGGTAATGGTAACCCAGAAAGTGCTTCTTAAAGTCCATGTATCATTTCTAAGTTTCTAAGATGCAACAAATGTTATCTTAATTTTATTTTAACTAATTTAAGTAATTTTTAACTTTAACCTACAAGGCCTGTTCTTTCTTACATATAATTTTAAGATGTAATTCAAATTATACTTATGCCTAGGTGTCCAAAAGTTATTTAGGTAAGGTTACTTTGTTAGTGATTTGGTCGCACTTTGGTCAGTGGTGAAATCCTCATGTTGGTGCTCAATCTAATGGCCAACTCTGTCTGCAGCTCTTTCTTATTTGCCTTAATCTAACTTCATCTCAGACATTTTGACAGGGGATTATGAGTTGTATTTTTCAAAATAAATGCATTTATTAACCGTTGTGTAAAAACATCCGGGTATTCCATTTAGAATTATGTAAAAATGTTAACTGGCATTAAAAGAGATTACATACTGTAAATCTGGGATGAAAGGCAGGGATGGGGTAGTTAAGTGGTGCTGCTTATACTAAAGTGGGTGCTGCTCTTGCCTTTCAGGTTAGGAGATATGTGAAGGAGTGTGAAGGACGGCCATGGGACAGGAGAGACAGTGGTTTCAAGCTGTCATCACCGCTGGAGCCATCTGTCTGCTTAGTAAGTATACCTTCTCAAATTTTTTTTTAAAATTTTAAACTTGAATAAAATTAATTTCTGTCTTGAAGTTGACTTGATCATATTGGCCAAAATGTTAGGTTGATTTTACATTTTACCCATACTATATAATAAATAACTAGGCTATTTATAGCATCCCAATTATTTTCTTAATTTAATGTCTAAACCTGTTACTACTACTACTGCTATGTTCTGTTTCCTACAGAAGTGTTCATAACTGTTAATACATGGACTGCGGCCACTCCTATTGCTCTTTGGGGAAAGTAAAGAGGAGGGGCCCAAAAACAGAGAGAATGGGGACAAAATCCAACTTAAATAATATCTGGCCGTGTATTTAGATCAATCTGGGATTTGTGCTACCCCCAACCCCAGGCACACTTCTGTGTGCGTGTTTGTGAGGATGGGCTGGGACATTGATTGAGCTGGTCCACAGACCATGTGTGTGAACCCCAGGGGGTCGTGGGATGTGGACGCGAGTGCCCTGCTGTCTGCATCAGTGACTCCCTCCCTTTGGAGACTAAAGTAATCAGCAGGCCAGATGAGAGGCGACACAACACTGGTACCCAGTTGCACACACTGACATGAGTACATGGCAGTGAGCAGGAGTCACTGGGAGACTCTGCTCCAGGTGTCACTAATGGGATTGCCATGAGTTTGCAGGCTTTGAGGTTATACGATCTTATCGCCAAATGGCACATCGTCATTTTACATGCCCTCTGGTCCCCTCCTTTTAACAGAACCCTCAAGGGAAGATGCTAACACTGATCCCAACTACTGTTAAACTTTAACATTTAAGGATTTTTTTTTTTTCCCTGCCTTTCTTTGATATACTGAGAAGAAAATCTGATCATCACTGTGGTTTCCATGACTTTCTCAGACAGCCTCTCATTTGCTGGTACCATGTAATTACATGGTATAAGTCCATATGTTTATGGTTATATTGCCTACTGTCCGAACGCATCTGTAATATATTGCTGCCTTTACAGGTGTGTCTCAAGGCGTGGCCACATTGGTTCAAGCCCGGGAAGGGGGATCTGCAGAGCTGGACTGTAACCTCAATCCCATATCCAAAGGAGAAACCACCCCAAACCTCTTCCCTCTGCATGTGGTGGAATGGGTGCGACTCGGTTACAATGTTCCCATCCTCATTAAATTTGGAGTGTATGCCCCGCGAGTTCATCCAAACTACAAGGGTAAGATTCATTAACACAGATTAGCCCTTTTTGGTTTTGTATTGTAATAGACAAAATTTAAAAACTAAACAGATAACCTGATGCAATCTCTCACTCTTAGATGCATTGTGTTTTGGCAAAAACTTAACAATGTTACACCTGTTTGTCAAAGGAACAGGAAGTTGGATGAATCAGTACCCCTAACGTTAATCCAACTCAAAAGAGCCCTGTAATTATTTCTGTGGGTGTTCTGGGAACTTCCAGACAGCAGCACAAGTGTAAGGAGCAGAGGAAGAACTAGAATGGATGGATGCAGTTAAAGGGGGTTGGGAAGGCTTTGCAGAAAAAGGGGGGCACCAGTAACGCCACAGTTGGGGGGATTAGGAGTTTGGGTGGGGGCTTGGTGGTCTGATGATAGTGTTTTATTAGTATGCTGAGGGGTGACCCAGTAAGCTTGTTTTGCTAGAAGGAGAATTGATGAACATAGGAAAAGATGCTAGATTCCTTACTGCAACCATATAATCCGCTCATTGTCTTGCATAGGACAAAAAAATACTGGTGTCACAACATCCCCCATCTTGGCAAAAGCTGCGGCGTTCAAAATCCCATATAGTTTTATCTAGGTCACGCAAATTTGCTGGGACCATCGCTCAGCTCCATCATACAGTATGTGATTTTAGTCAAAAGAAAAAGAGTAGTGTGTTTAGTTGAATTATTATTTGATTAGTTTTGTAGATTTAAGTCCTTTAACTTGTCTATGGATTTATTGTATGCCAGTGAATAATTAATAAAATGAAGTGAATGAATTATTGAAAATGTTGAGTTGGATTTTTAACTGTACATTGATTGAGTGACAAACAGCTACAACCTAACTCTCACACAGACAGTTAGCATGGTATTGTTTTAGTGCAGTCATCAGGCAAAATCGCGTAAACAACATTGCAGGCATGGGGGCTCTGGTATGTACTTGTGTTGTGCCATATTTGCTTCCTGTGATGCCTGCGTCTGGTGAGGGTTTACCCTGTCTGCCTTAGATCCTCATTGCTCCCTCCCACTAGAGGCAGATGGCAGTGTGCAAAGCGTGTCAGTGCTATGTATGTAATGTATTCTACCCTCAAATTAAAAGGGGGGATTTCAGATGTAACCACAGGACTAGCAAAGAGAATATCATTTCCTGATCTTTGCCTTGGCTTGTCTGAGATAAGAAATGCAAGGAAGAGAGAGCAGGTTTTAGGAGCGTTAGCTGTAAGATATGTGCGTCTGTGGATACTGGGGCACTTATCAAGTGTTAATTTTCTAATGTTTATAATTGTCTCCAGACATATTAATTTATATATTTTGCTACTTTTGCCCTTTGCCTCCAGTGTAGTTGGCCGTTTTTAATATTCAAGATGAGCACAAGTATGCAGTATCTTGATGCCTGTTGTAGTTGTCCATTAAACAAACCATGCTGAAATCATATTAGGTGCATTTGAAATTGCAGTGTGTCATACACAGAGCAGTGTCCTTCTGTTGACCCCTAGACGGCAGACGGTCAGGGTTTGTCTGAGAGAGAGCTTCTCCTGTCTGCTTAAGGGGGATCCGTGGCTAGGTGGTCTTAGTAGTAGTTATAATAGTACCAGCAGCAGTAGTCGTAGTGAGTAGTAGCGTTAGTGGGTAGGAGTAGGTGATAAGATCCTCCCCATTCTCCATAGTTTTTTTCTCCATTGGGTAATTCTTGTGTTATCGTTTTGAATTGTCACTGTGTACACTTAGATCAAATGTAATTACTCCAACTAAAGTAAATGAGCATAGACACTAAGCAGGGGATTCTGACCTTAGACCACAACAACAATGGTCAAACCCCCAGATCCCAGCAGGCCCCCAGCAGGCAGTCAGTGTGAACCCTTAAAATTCAAGAAGGCAAGATTCACTGCACACATGCACAAATCACATACTTACATTAGAGTACACACAGTTCAATGGGACAAAGTACAAAGTGGAAAATACACTGAGTTAGGGATGCAAGATATGTTGCATCTATTATATCTAAACTTCAATATTAAGTGTTGCATTAGCAAACAGCAGAGACTGCCAATACCAAAAGTTTATCTGCAAACAACTAAACAATCTAGAACAATGTATTTTTATGTATAAAACCTGCTAACACTGTACAAACATTTTCTGAATGCGTGTGCAATGCATGATTCTTAGTTTAGCAGTTTATATTTCAGTCTTCTCTCAAATGTCAGTGCTCTTGTTTAAAATGTTGAACAGAATGCTAATATTAAAACATAAATATTATTAATTGCAATGCTTGCCAAAACATTCTGGCAAGAAAAATCTTCTACATTGAGTGCTATATAGGGTTGTCATGTAACAAATTTTGAAACGCATATTTCTACAGAAAATATTACGATAAACGATACTATTGAAGACTACTTCTTACCACAGACACTATAACTCTGGAGCACAATAATCCCTTTACAAATTGAACCATACTGTAAATATTGCGACAGGGGTACATCTTTTGACTTAATTCTCATCAATGAATAGTTTGCAAACCCATACAATTGTTATGGTATGTTTGATCCTAACCAACCAGTTTTCCTGCCACAGACATCTGCATGCCACAACAGTGAGGCACAATATCTGACCAGGGCCTGGGGACTTCATGGTTATCGAGTTAAACAGAGGTTATTACAAAGGCTCTGTAACTTCATGCCTAAGGCGTGTAGCAGCCAATTCACAAACGTGAGCTCTATTTCAGCTCTGTAATAACTTTAGTAACAAGGAACACTTTCACAGTTGATATATAAAGGGTGCTATTAACAAAAGCTAAAAAAAAAGTCATTCTCTTTAATACATTTAATACAAGGTTGACCAGGTTTCAAATGAAGTTGCCAATACAGTGAAACTTGGCACGTGAGCCATGTGCTGGTGTGAGGGGTTAACAGAGCCGGATAGAGTGAGAGGGACAGAGTTAACTGTAATCTATCTCACGACAAAGAGCTATTCATAAGAGGGTTTAACTGATTAGGGAGACAGGAGGATTGAAGAGAGAAATTTGGGGGAATGGGAGGGGAGTGCTGTCAGAGCAGGGGACTGGCCCCCAGACTTATGATTGTATTCAAATCAAAACACATCCCACAATGCACCTCTGCCCAGCTTCCTAATGCACATACGGATGGACAAAGAACAGCAGTGCTGATGCTTTTCATAACAGAATAATCTGTCTTCCTCTTTGGTTAAGGCTGCTTTTGTGTGTATGTTGGTTCACCATAGACCCCACTTCACCATTCAACTATGAGTAACTGTGAGAACAGCAGTTGAACACAACAAATGTTGATTCTGTTAAGATTTTAAGAAAAATCACAGAAAAGTCAACAATTTCATAAAAGTATGCTCTAACTATGGTAAGTCAAGTGTAGTCACAGCTTCTCATTTCATTGCACTGGTTTCACTTGCAGTGAGGCCCATATCAATATCCAGTGACATAAAGAAGATCAGGACCGTGAGACAAAGCCAGTTCAGCCAGCGGCATTGCTCTGAAGCACAGTTTTTCCAAACTAGCCACCCACTGGGTGAGCCTGACTCAGTCTAATATGAATGGGGCAACTTGGAGGTTCACGCAGAACTGGTGGATTAACGTTTCCATTTTCTACCCTTGGCTGCACTGCAGCTCGACTGGTTGGAACAAGGCTCACTTTAAGATGAGGCTGTGTCATGTGATAGCTGCTGGAGGAATAACAGTGAGGTGGAGGAGGGCTATTGTTTCAGCCACTCTCTGTTCACCAAAGCTCTAATAAGGTTTGGCACCTGAACAGGGCTCGTGAATATTGTGCTATGTTGAACTAGGAGGAGTGATGAATGTGTCTGATGGGGAGTTAGGGGTCATCGAGGGTCAGAGTCTCATTGGTTATTGTCAGTAGATTATCGATGTGCACACTCTCGGTAACCTCCCCACAACCTTTCTATGAATACATTGTCATTCTTTTGCTCCTATTTTTTAGAATTAGTTGTTGTATAAAGTAGTTGTATAAATGCCAAGAAATCTCAAAAGTGTAATCAAAAAGACACTGCTGGCCACATTTTGTTTTGTTGTTTGTAGGTCGATGACTATAACAATGCACCTGCTCCGTGAGATTTTTTTTGCAGAGAGATGTAACATTCAGATTTAAATGAAGCTACATTAGTCACCCAGCATCAGGCCATTGTCTGTCCGGACACTGAAGAGAAAACCATAGTCCTCTTTATTTCATTGAATGCGTCACAGAGGTGTTTTCAAACCTAAACATGTTTTCATCCAATTTTTCAAATGACAGTAAAACCCACCTCCTGCCCCGCGCAGTCGACCCTCCCATGTCCATGTTGGGTCCTTCCACGTTTCTACAGCAACCTAATTCAAATCTAACCACACACACTCACCATGGAAACGCTGGGGAATGAGGAGTGGGGGCTGCTGCCTCTTTGTCATGATGGACAAGAGGCAGGCTCCAGGAAAGGGTTAAGTGCCCGCAGTGAAATCAGACTTCCTCCATGGAGGTCCTGGGGGCAGGGCTCACCTCACATTTTTTGAAAATCAACATGCATTGTATACACCCCCACGTGCTTCTCAACCACATGGCCAGACTGCCTGATCTTTAAGTAGGATTGCCATAAGCTGCATTGCTGTTGTTTGTTGGGTTTGCAAGTGGAGGTGCGAAAGCAATTAATTAAGTTTTCACAATTTTGTTTTGGTTTTTTTTGTTTTTTTAAATGTAACTTAAAAAATGTTTTAACCAAGCAAAAGAAATTGTTCAGTGAATTAATAACTTTTGGCCCTTTCTAGCCTTTTGAACCTATTTTCCACATTCATTCTTTTCCACACTTGAAAAGGAAATGGACACCCAGTGAGACCATATAAAGCTTAGGGAAAGGCCTAAATATACCCTTATACCTGCTGTCACTAGCGCACACATTTCCTGCTTCGTAGCTCTACCAGGTTGTTTAAAGATATTGACCTAGAATCAGGGTTTCTCTTTTTATGAGGGCTTTTGAGAGGTCAGTCAATCATTAAACCCGCCTATTAAACTCAGCAACAGCCCCAGTCAGGAATGCAGGGTTAATTGTTAGCTATTGTCGTAAGCCTGACTCTGAGTTAAGCCTAGTCTTAAGGCTATAGATGAATTACATGATTTTTATTTCCTAAAGGTTCAAGGAATAGTTAATCCTTAAAAGTGTGGATATGCTTTTTTTTCTTTAAAATATATGCTTTTCTCGTTGTCATTTATCTGTTGTCTTTTCAAAAGTAAATGACTGTGCTATGTGATTGTGCTGTGTAAATGCTGTGTCAAAATAGTACATAGAAATGGAGCAGAGTTTCGACTTTGACGATAGAAATTTGACATTTTTTGTGTTAAATGGCACTGATTAAAAATCTGACTTGTTTATGTTCATGAAATCAACTCTTAATTTTGGTTTTGAAAATAAAAATAAAAATAGAAGCATAAATCTAAATTAATGAATGTGAGGGATCATTCAATTTGTTGCCATATTATCCAGCTCTGCTTAGAAATTATTGCATGTTTTTGTCTTTTCTTATGGCACATTAGCTACACAATTATTCATGCCTTGTTGTCAGAGCCAACAACAATGCCTGTTTACTTTTAAACTGCTTTGGCAAGGGTCTGGTATGAGCAACGTGTGTGCTTCCTCATCCATACATCCTCCTGTCTTTAAAAGCCCACTGATTGAAGGGGTAAAAAGAGTTCATTGAGAGACAGAATAAAAAGATGGGAGGGGGGTGGGTAACTCCAATACCAGGCTGCAGTCACCAGGCAACGACCCGATCAAGTTTCAAAGTCTGACACGGAGTTGTAAGAAGCATGGAGAGGAGCAGAAACATGTCATTGTGCTAGATATGGGCTGTGTGTGGATATATGTGGGCATAGGCTCTTGTTTTTCATTCATATTTTGATGATGTCCTCCAAAGTCCTCACACAAGTGGCCTAATTCAAACATTCAAGCAGTGTCTGCTCAAACAAAAACAAGCTCTTGAAGTAATTTTAGGTTTTCTCTTTGAAACTGATTCAAGTACTCACTTCTCTTGCTCTTCACAACCTCCTCCAGACTTAACATTTGGGCAGTATCACAGGATCACAAGTGTGTTATTACTGGGTTAAATATATATTTTTTGTGGTGGAATTAGCCATAAATTTAACTTATCATATTGATCAATCACCGTTTGCAGACTTAACTAATCATTGCCCAAATAATCCCATTTGTTCCTCCAAAGTCTGAACTCCAAGCCACACACTCTTAGTGACAGATGATGATGAAGTGTATCAACAATACTAACTGTTGAAATCTTTTTGACACAGCTATTTATTCTACACCAAAAAGGAGGACTGTGCTCTCAATTTCACTGATAAAGTAGCGTTGTCTGTATAAAATATAATTCTTTATCAAGCAAGACATATTTTACTAACTAGAGCTTTTGTTAGTTTTTGTTAGCCTGGGGTCCGGTGTCCGCCGCCTGCCAGCCTAAGTCTGCATGTGCTGATGCTGCTTGTCTGTCCATTTGTTTTGACGCTGTGTTTCTTTTTGCTCTTTTTCTCATCTAGGCCGCGTGTCTCTAACCCGGGGCGCCTCTCTGCTGGTGGAGGGACTGACGCAGGAGGACGAGGGCTGGTTTGAATGCCGAATCCTACTCTTGGACAGCAAAACCGATGACTTTCAAAATGGCACATGGACCTTTCTCTCCATCACAGGTGCAGCGCTGTGGGGTTTGGGACGTCTTCATGGGTGTTGTCCCTGAATAGTACAGCCGCAACATATGACCAGACGCACACACACAGAGAGCCTTGGCAAGATTCATTTTAGAGATACTTGTAACATACTATGATGTCACTAATTATTGCAGCTATTCACCTTTATGTTTTTAGGGTGAACTGAACTGAAAATAAAATAATATTAAGATGTGTAATTTAGAAAACAAGTATCAAATCCCATCCACCATTTAGGAGTTAATGTTTTACACATGTAAGCCTTTGAGATGTTGTCCCCGATTTACAAGTTTAGAAAAACATCTTAAACTTTACATAAACCAATACCTTCAGGAATGACAGGGGTCGTTACACAAGATTTTTCTGTTCATTGTGGTCTCCTCTCCTACTGTTCACTGCAAGTTGTATCTCCAAGTCCCTAGTTGAGCCATATGTTATCTTTCATTTATCGCAGATTAAAGTGAACTGGCCAATTAAAAGTACCTTTAATAGGTTTACATTCAGCCTATTATTCAGATTTGCTCTAAATCAGATTACTTTGTTTGATTTACAGTGTCACTAACAATCAATGCTTTTTGTTGCAGCTCCACCTGTGTTTATCAAGACACCACCAACTTTTGTAGAGGTTCTCCTTGGAGACTCACTGACTCTCAGCTGTGGAGCCCATGGCAACCCTCGCCCAACTGTTGTATGGCATAAAGATGAAAACCCCATCGAGAAACATGAGAAAATTAAAGTAAGGACAACAGTAAATGATTGGACATAAGAATAGTGCTGTCTGTAGGTTTCACAGTGGTGGGAAATTAGCATTGTTGCCATAGCAAATAACAACTGAAAACAAAATATATCTTTTGAATAGTGAAAAATGCTCAAATTCGTGTCTATAAAGAAGCTGAAACCAATATACTCTTGAATATTTGAAACACGTTTTTGCAAAATGAACGCAATATTTATTTTGTTCAACCTCCAGGATAAAAAAACCTAATTCAGATTATGACATACACCGTCTTAAAATGTTCTGATATCATAGAACACTAACATTTAAAGAACTTAAATTCCTTGTTTAATAAAGTAATAAGATTTCAATCCTATACACAAAGTCCAACTATGTAAACTTCTTTAACGCTTTTACCTGTGCCTTATTTTAGGTGCTCAATGGGTCATTGTCTCTGGCCTCTGTTACAAGAAATATTTCAGGAGTCTACAAATGTCACGTGTCAAACTCGGAGGGAAATCTTACCCACTCCACACAGCTGCAGGTCAAAGGTGAGAGTCAAACTGTCAGCGTTTTGGGGGAGAATGAAAAACTATCCCCCTGCACTACGCTTTGATCTATCTTTGCAAAGATGTCTGAAAGCAATGCTGTGTGTTTTGACCAATGTCAAACAACTCTAATTCCGTGTTTTCAGTAAGACTTTTCATCAATCTTCTTATTTCTCCTGTGTTCAGACATTGAGCTTTAGTTTGCACTGCCCCCTATAGACCACTTAGTGGCATTACCAAAATACCTGCAATTAAACATGACCTTTTCATGTCAGTGGAAATATTTAAGGTATATGCGTGCACAATTCTTTTTCTTTTTTCACTCGAAGGCCCGCCGATAATCCTCATTTCCCCAGAGGACACCACTCTGAACATGTCCCAGGATGCAGTTCTGCAGTGTCAAGCTGATGCCTACCCTTCGAACCTTACCTATGAGTGGATGAAACAAGGACAAAATGTTTATCATATTGAGTAGGTTATTTTAAGTTAAATAATCAAACGTATGAAAACAAGGACAAAATGTTTATCGTATTGAGTAGGTTATTTTTAGTTAAATAATCAAACGTATGAAAAAATGTCATCTTGTAAATATTTGTTTTCATGGTTGTTCCATGCTTTGTCTGTAGGTCACTAAAGTCCCGGGTAAAGGTTTTGGTGGATGGGACGCTTCTCATACCAAATCTTATTCCAGAAGATGCTGGGAACTATACGTGCATCCCGACTAATGGAATATTAACTCCCCCATCGGCCTCTGCACATCTCAAAGTTAAACGTAAGATTTCAGCAGATGCTATGCCAGACACATATATACATATTGATGAAGCGGAGAATCATTGTGAACTAAACAGAAATGCTTTTCTGTTCTACCCAAGATCCTGCAAGGGTAACCCGGATGCCTAGGGAAACATATTTGCCTGCAGGCATGGAGGGTGTAATTGTCTGTCCTGTTCAGGCAGATCCTCCTGTGCTGTATGTAAACTGGACAAAAGATGGAAATCATTTGAATCTTGACAATGTAAGTTGTCTTCTGTCATAATAAATAAAAAATCATGTTATGTTTTATTTAATAATTTCTTTGTCTAGTTCCCAGGTTGGATGGTGAATTCTGAGGGCTCAGTTTTTATTGCCCGGGCCAATGACAATGCTGTGGGCATGTACACATGTACTCCCTATAACAGTTACGGGACTATGGGACAATCTGAACCTACTAAGGTTATTTTAAAGGTAAGAGTAGCACTGTATGTGAAAAACACACCGTACGCTGGGAGGCAATAAAAGTACTGCCATTTCCAGGACCCTCCAACCTTCAAAGTATCTCCGCGTCCAGAATACCTGCAGGAGGTGGGCAGAGAGTTGATCATCCCGTGTGAAGCTTTTGGAGACCCTTCCCCAAACATAACCTGGAGCAAGGTATAACAAATGTAATGAAAAGTCAAGGTATTAAAACGCAAAGCATTGTTTTAACCTGTGTATTCCTTTTTTGAAGATTGGCCCAACTCCGCGCTCTCCCTTCACCATGCTGACAAATGGATCCCTCCTCTTGCAGCCCCTTAGTAAAGACCATCAGGGGGGCTGGGAATGCCTGGCCTCTAATCGAGTAGCCACTGCCAGTGCTGGCACTGTAGTCATGGTGCTTGGTGAGTGTACTATCCTAATAACTAGTATGTAAAAATGTATTTTCTTTAATCCTCAAATTACAGCTGATGATTTTCTACGTAGGCACCAGCCCTCATACTGTAACTTCAGTAACTGTAAAAGCAGAGATGAATCAAGCGAATGTCTCCTGGGTGCCAGGTTTTGATGGAGGATTCACCCAGAAGTTTACTGTATGGTACGTAATGAACAGTCTAGGAATTTTTTTAATTCTCTTTTATGTTAAAATAATTGCTTATTTATTGTATTTGATTCAATATGTGTAAGGGTCAAGCAGGCATCCAGAGGAAAACATGAATGGGCATCGTTGCCTGTCCCTACATCTAAAAACTACTTGTTAGTTACTGGACTACTTGCAGGCACCGATTACCAGTTCAGTGTCCTTCCTCAAAACAAGCTTGGATCTGGCCCCTTCAGTGAAATTGTTTCTGTCCAAACTATTGGTACGTTGATATTACAATTCAAAGTGATTATTAAGTTTTTATTTCTGTTAGTTTTAACTTCAGTGAGTTGCTTTTTGTTTTGTTTTTTCAGCTGTCCCAACAGAAGCACCTAGTCTCTCCACCTTTCTGCCCCTGGACCCCCCAATAATGTTAGCAGTTAATCGGACTTCTGAAGGTGTGGTCCTGGGGTGGTTAGCTCCGGAGACCCCCTCGTCCCCTCTTACTGGCTTCGTGCTACAGGCCCGCAAAGACCAGGGTCAGTGGGTAATCATCACCAGCAACATTAGAGCTAATCAAAGTGAACTACTTGTGAAAGGACTCTTACGAGTAAGTATTTTTAAAACATGTATTAGTGTATTTCTCTACTTTTAGTACTGTAGGCCTTAATAATGATTTTGTTATTCATTATAGGATTCAAATTATGATCTCAGGCTACTATCTCGCAGCAATAAACTGCTTAGTGTGCCCAGTAATTCTGTCAATGTCTCTACAATAGGTGAGTATTATGCCCTTTGTCTCTACATTTTATAAATAAAACATTATCCATAACTCTGGTACCTTACAGGGATGGATGTGTATCCACTGCGCCCAAGTTTTCTGGAAAAGGTCCCAGAGTCCCTGTTGGCCGGTGTGATCGCTGGAGTGTGCTTCCTGTTTGCAGCAATCGTTCTGTCCTTAGTAACAGCCTGTTATATGAGTCACAGGAGACAGCAGCGCCGTAAAAAGAGAAGAGGAGGTAAGTTTATTGTGTACATTAACTTATGTGGAAAACTGTTTTTCAATATTCCTCTCTTCTTTTGCCAGACTTGCCCACTGCCTTACTCAAAAGCTCATCGCCACAGTGAGTACACTATTACTGTTGGAGACATAATGTTTATACTGTATAGTTTCCCAAAAAAATATAATATCAAATTGTTTTTTCTAGAGCTCGATCACCTCCTCGGAGCCCAGACAGTGTTCTCAAGTTGAAGCTGTGCCCACCACTGCCCTTTTTTCCCAGTGTTTCCACTTCACACGATCGTTCCTCTTTTGAGAAGGGCAGCCGCGGAGAGTACTATGACCAGCGGAAACAGCTTCTGTCTAACTCGTCTCCACCTCCACACTACACCATGTTTGAGAGCCATCTGGGATCCCAAGCCTCATCTCCAACTGCGCTGGAATCTATCTCCAGAGGACCGGATGGACGCTTTATTGTGCAACCACAACAGGAGAGTTCAAATACTAAAAATGTGTTGCAAAGTAATGGAAGTGCAAGTGGCTCTGGAAGCAATCGGACATCATTCAGGGATTCTCCAAAGTCTAGTATCCTGAGTTCAGAAAAAGATGAAAGAAAGAATTCTCCTCTAACTGTGGATGTACCTGAACTGGGAAGGCCTCCTGCTTCACCTGGCAGAGTACGAGCCATGGCCAGAAACTTCTCTCGTCATGGCTGTTTTTACTCAGATGATGAACAAAGCTCTGAAGCCCTTCTGGAAAGAGCGAGTTTCTACTCTGACAACAGTGAGAAAAAATCTAGTGACTCTCTACGGAGACACCGCATTTTGGACCACGCTGAGGAACTGTTCCCCAGTTTGGGCAGTAGAGGCAAAAATCAGGAAAATAACAGGCTAAATTTAAATCAGTCATTAGACAAAGAGAGAACTCTAGTGTCTCAACTGGATACAGACCTGGACTTAGACAGTATCAGTAAGTGTGTTCAGCTAGTAGAAACAAGAGAGGGAATAGAGAAGGAGCTGGAGGCTTATACAGCCCATCAGAGAAGGCAGGCTCAGTCAGAAAAGACAAGAAGTCCCCACAGAGAGGCATCTGCAATAGATGAAGAGCCTGTGTGGAAACTACAGGAGGTTTCTTTTAGGCAGAAACACAAAGTGGCTGGTCAGACAAGTCGGATATCAGATTATAGAAAGGCTTGTTACTTTGGCAGTACCAGCAGCCCCATGGACCGCCTGTCTACGTCCCGTATCCATTGGGACATAAGTCCTGTGACATCAGTCACCAGTCTTGTTCCAGTACAAAGTCCGCAGGATAGCAGATCCCCCAGACCTGCACTCACTCACACACTCCAGGACAGTACAGAGGACTCTGTTCAGGTTGACTCTCTAAAGTCCACATTGACACAGAACACATCACTCCCCCTGACGCCTAATCTCACCTCAGAAAGCCTACCAGCGCTGCACTTACAGTCGCCTCAAAGAGACAGGTCGCTCAGTCCAATAAAGCCTGAAAGTTACAGGAGGTCCATTGCAGGTACGAAGCCTTGGGACTCCGTTGCTGCTACTCGGCCCTATACTCATGAAGATAATACTGCAGTAGAATTTAAATCCAGGAGAGATTCGAGTCCTTCAAGTTACTCCACTTTACCCTATCATGAGCGTGAAACAGAAGGCGTGAGAACGCGTTCTAGAAAGAGTGACAAATGTCTCATCTCCGACAGCCCTAGTCCTATTACAACTTTAACTCTGGTGGAAGAAGTAGAAAGTGACCAGTCTCAGTTGTCTGTTCCTAGAATGTCTGGATCTTTCAAAGCTAAACCTGTAGTACAGCCTCCAAAAATGTCTCCTATGCAAACAAGTGCAATTCTTGAATATCTGAGCCTTCCAGGTTTTATTGAAATGAGTGTGGATGAACCAGTGGAAGAAAGTGAAACTACTGAGTCCCAACAAAGTTCTGAAGAAAGGACAGGAGCTTCTCCAGTGACAAAGCCAGATGTTGTTCCTAAAAATTGGGAGGTTCATGTGAAAAATCAAGAAACTGAGTCACATCCGAAAGGAGTTAGATTTGAACAGAGTCTTACAGAAGAAGATGATTCACATGTAGTTCGGGTAGAACCCAAAGATCCTTTACTTAGAGTCAGATTTCCTGATGAGAATATGACATATGTCCCTGAAAAAACCTGCAGACAACTTTATGATGAGAAAACCCGACTTAGGCTCAGAAATACCAGTGCAGAGAGACCAGAGTTTCGACTTGGATCCTCATCAGCTCATACATTGTACAGTGCAGCTAAAGGCATGGCAGACATAGTTGCAAAACATTCATCAAGTTTTGTGGACAGCAGTGAGTCTTTGTCAGAGCGACCCCAAAGACCAGCTTCTCAGGGCAGCAGGGCTAACAACATTGTGTCACGTATATCTCAAGCTCCTGTTCCATTTCTCAAGAAATCCTTAAGTATTGGCCCCTGCAGGACACTCTCAGGTATGGGACCACCACGCCCCTTTATGAAAAAATCTCTTAGTTTAGGCGCTCAGAGATGGGAGCATTTTGAGAGCCCAAGACCCTATGTCTCTGAGAGATGTTACTGGGATGAGTTTCCAAGCTCAGATGTCAGAGTTAAATCCTATAGTTTGGGGCGAACCCCTCCATCTTTTATGAGGCCAGGGCCATCTTGGAGGGAATACATGCCCTTCAGAAGGCCCAGCATGGGGAGTTTAGAAAGACCACATCATCCCCAGAGATCTTTAGTTAGTCCTCCGTACCTTACACCGGCAATGTACCCACCAAGACAAACCTCAGCCTCCCCTCTGTTAGAACCCTGTGACCCACGTCGACAAGCTGCAGTGTTTCCTGAATGTAGCAGGTGGTCTCCTTCATTTGAAGAACCTATGCGGCCCCCTGAGCCAAAGTATGTCCCTATGCCCTCCTGTGTCCCTGTACCTCAGTACCAGCATTGGCCAGGCTCCCGAGGGGAGTATATGAGACCCATAGACCATAGAAGAGGCCCTCAAAGGTCATATCTGCCACGGGGCATCAGCTGGCCCTCCCCCTATTACCCCCCTTGTCCACCTCCATGTGAGGGGGAGTCATACAGACACGCAGAGAGGATGATGGGACGTCCTGGGAACCTTGAATACAGAGAGGTCAGAGAAGGGGGGCGGGCCAGTTATGCCAGCCAGAGCAGCGGGCACGGAAGTGCTGGTCTCTATCGCCAGTCATTGTCTATCACTCCAACTCTGCTCAGCTCTCCTGAAACAACAGAGGAGAGTGAACGCCACATGGATCAGTCTGAGAGGAGAGCCAAAAGGTGAAACATCGCCACATCTGGACAAGTGTGAAC
>KN485764.1:120575-198028 GCA_000787095.1 Periophthalmodon schlosseri
CTGCTGTCCTCCATCTCTGAGAGCAGCTCCAGGGCCTGCTCCTCCTCTTCAGTTGGGTAGTGGCGCAAGAGATTTGCAGCTGTTGCTAGAATCGACGCCCCTCCGGCCCCGGCCACCAGATAAAAGCTAATGGCAAATGTGACATATATGAGGGAGCCATGGTACTTTTTATGTTGCTGCTGTAGAGACAGGATGAGCTCTGAAGCCCAGTAGCAGAAGCCAATGACAGTGGCACATTGTAGAACTACAGAAAGAAAATAAACATTAGCACATAATCTTATGTGAAATGTGTGAAAGATAGAACTTTAAAAGCTATCTACCAGTGAGAATATGCGCAAATGCATATCTGCGTGTAATTTTGAGAGCTGGATGTTTCGGTCCAAACACATCCAGGAGAAAAGCCGTCAGACTGCAGAGGATGCCAAGAAAACAAAAGGCAGCAATGACTCTCAGCAGTAATATGGTCTGAGGGTTCACACAGTAATCTGGCAGTAAAAGAGAAGCAGAGAAAAAAATTAATGAAGCAAATCACATTTATAAATGTACCTAATTCACTTTGAGTTATACTCACCATCCAAGAGCTTGGGGTCAATGTAACCCAGAACGTCTGCAACCCCAAGCTCCTGCCTTGGACAAGTTCCTCCATGAATCCGGAGCCACGCGGGCTCGGCCAGGGCCGTGCACAGCGCTGTAATGGACAGAGCTCCGGGAAGAGCAGACACCAAGCTCCGCTCCGGCTGTTTGGGCAGAGAGGAGCCACCTCTCCTCCTTCGAACTCCAGTCACAGTAGATCCCGGAGGGGCGTACATGCTCACCAACTAGATAAGTTTAGTAATCCACTCTTGGCTCTCTACCTCCCTAATAATTATATGATGTGTATAGTAATATATACTTGATGTTCCGATGGTAAGGTCGATCCGTGGACTGGGTACAATAATAAATGAGCCAGTAGCCAGTACACTTGTGGCTTAAAGTAATGACAGCATGTATGCTATGTTGTTTACCACTTTAAAGACCAACAATCACAGACTACTAAATGCGGGATACAAAAACATACACAGTAAGGAAACGGCAGACAATGAACAGATGGCCTTCAGGCCTGTTAGCTTAGTTGTTAGCCCGTTACCTCGATCCGATGACGCCAAAAATCGACGTCTATCCTTTAATAAACGGCGGAAACACACAGACCGAACTACAAATTAATAAAAATAGGCCCCTGCGACAAAGTCGACAAATGTCCATCGACAAGAAACAAAATTAAGAGTAAAACAAAACAAAAGACAGATTACAGTCTTTCTCCGTGATGTTGACTTCCGTGTTCACCTCATTCTTCTTCGTGCTCCTCACTACGCTCCCAGTCCCACACATTTCCACATATGTTCTGCCATCTAGCGGAGACGTCGTAGCCAATCATTGTTATTTTTTTATATTGGTTTTTTTTTTACAATATAGAATATGAATTGCATTTCATTGCATTTGCATATTGCATTTCACAAGTATGAATATTCTTCATCATATACTTAACTCATTTTTTATTTGGGAGTGGGTCGCTAGCAAATTGTCCCACAATGCTTTGGGACTTCTCTGGAAAGATGGCGGCATGTCTGTAACACGGATGTTTTACTGTTGTTTTTATTTTTGATTTAATCAACTTTGGACTCTAACATTATTTAAAACTAAATTAAAGTTAAATCATCACAGCTTTAAAAGGTAAGTAGTGTTTTGGTGTGTGACATTATCCTGGTTGCGCATCGTTATATTCAGTCAATGGTCGCAACATGCACATAGATTGAGCGGTTAGTTTGACAGCACTAAGATATTAATACATTATCTGGTTATAAAAGCTGACTTGTGTTTAGGACCATGAAGGAGGGCTTGTCTTTGGTCCAGAGGCTGAGCGCTCACCCAGACTCTCGTTGTTGGTTCGTGAGCTGGAGCCCAAACGGGACGCTGTTGGCTTCCTGTGGAGGGGACAAGGCCATTCGGATATGGGGTCAAGAAGGTACCCAGAACCAAGCCTAATCTAAACAAGCAATTCAGTGTCTTACTTTTTACTATATGTATGTTGGTCCAATTACGTAAACAAACACTACAAGGAGTTGCTATATATTTTGATCAGACCAACATGGATTACATTTCATTATAGGTGACACTTGGATATGCAAGAGTATACTTGAAGATGGACATCAGCGCACTGTGAGGAAAGTTGCCTGGTCCCCTTGTGGAAATTATTTGGCCTCTGCCAGCTTTGATGCCACCACGTGTATATGGAAAAAGAAAAATGATGGTTTTGAGGTATTATTTTATATAGATGTATTTATTCCAGTAGTTTTGTATATTGCCTCACTCTTATTGACCCACCCTAGAGTTTGACTGTCCTGGAAGGCCATGAGAATGAGGTAAAATGTGTTGCCTGGGCCCCATCCGGGAATCTGCTTGCAACATGCAGCAGAGACAAGAGTGTCTGGGTTTGGGAAGGTTTGTGTACACAATATAGAACTTTTTTTTATTGCCATGCACTTTTCATTGATTTCTTTTTCTTCCAGTTGATGAAGAAGATGAGTATGAGTGTGTGACTGTTGTCAATTCTCACACACAAGATGTCAAGCATGTTGTGTGGCACCCTACACAGGAAGTAGGTCTGGTAAAAAAAAATTTTTGTCTCTTCTGCAAGTGTTGTCACAGTGTTTTGTGCACACAGCTTTTAGCATCCGCGAGCTACGACAACAACATATGCATTTATAAAGAGGATGATGACGACTGGGAATGCCGTGTCACTTTAGAAGGACACACATCCACTGTATGGAGTCTATCCTTTGATGGCACTGGAAAGAGACTGGCCTCCTGCAGTGACGATCGCACAGTGAAGATCTGGAAAGACTGCTCACCAGCGGATGGACAGGGTGAGCATACAATAGACAAAATTGCTGATTTAAAAAAAAAAAAAATCTACATCTGAAATTGCAGTTTCAAAACTTTGTATTTAACATTAACAGGAGACTTGTCATGGAAGTGTGTCTGCACTTTGTCTGGGTATCATGGCCGAACAATCTATGATGTTTCCTGGTAAGTTATTTTGAAATTCTGCCCATTATTCCCAAATATTGAAATCAAATGGTACAATTTCATGCTGTCTAGGTGTCGCCTGACCGGAGCCCTGGCAACAGCATGTGGGGACGATGCAGTGCGAGTATTTAAAGAAGATGAAACGGCAGATCCAGAGCAGCCTGTGTTCTCATTGGTTGCTCAAGTGGCCAAAGCACATGACCAAGACGTGAACTGTGTCACCTGGAACCCAAAGGAGGCAGGACTACTCGCCTCATGTAGTGACAATGGGGAGATTGCCATTTGGCGGTTTCAAGAGAACTGATTTTTTTCTGTTCAATCTCAGAATTCACTGGAACATGCCAACAGCCACAAATGATAAAGTAATAATTGCTTATGTTTAACACCAATGAGACAAAGGTTTGGTTAAACTAAGAAGTGTTCTGCTCTCAGCTTACAAGCAGAATCAAAACTTAAATAGCTTATCCTTATTTGTGGGCCTTGTATTGCAATAATTTACCATGTATTGTAACAAAAAACTCTTTTTAATAAAGTAGTTGCTCTATGTCTACATTCATTGCAAGCAAATGCAACTCATTTTTGCAATCATGTTGCTTCTCTTTATTACAAAAAAAAATAATTGACAGGACAATTTAAAATGACTGAAGTTTTTTAGTCAGTAAATCATTGGGACAAATAACCAGATATGGTTCATCAAATGTTACATAAGAGATTTGACAAAGTACTAATAAAAAGTTTGCACTTACACTAAACTGTCATAACCCAGGCTTTGATAGGGTAACCTAAACAGAATGACACAATTACTGCAAAAGAGACAAGGAAAATACCTAGCAGGTTTATGAATATCTAGTTACACATAAAACCAAAAAGCATGTAAGCATGTGTAAGAAGAGTACCAGTATTTACATTTAGTCTGAGTCACTTTCTCCTTCACTGTCTGCCTCTTTCACATCTACACTGAACTTGTATTCCTGGTCACAGCCCATGTACGCGTCACTCATAAAATATAGTGTGTAGTTATGAACACCCATAGCTGGTGCTACGAAGTCCAACTTCACCTAAAGAATAGACCAAAAATAGGTTGAGTTTGTGAGAAGTACTTTAAACAGAAATTACGAAGATGGAAACTGACCTTTGCTTTCTGCTGAAGTGTCAACCTCTTAATTGAAATGAGACTGTTAGACTTTGGATCTCCAATAACCACCCACCATCCTTCCTCACGTTTCTATACAAAAAATAAGGTTAACAATCAGAAACTAAAGCAACAAAAATATTCTGTCAACAAATTTGTGGTGCACTGACCTGAGGGAAGAGGGGTGCAATAACCGGTCCTGTCACCTCCTCCTCTCTCTCGAGCTGAACTTGAACCAAAACAGGACTGCCACTATAAATACAACAATAGTATTAAGTTTCCTCTTTATATTGACTATACTTAGATGGGATGTTGGGGATACCTCTTGATGTTGTCCTTTTCAGCAACTTCATAGGAAAGCTCAATGTTGGGATAACGGTTACAGAAACGTGCCACATCTGCCATCTGGGCGTCTGTCAGCTGTAGAAGAGCAGTGCGCTCATCATCCTCCATCTCCATAATGTCAAAGATACTCTCCACTCCCTGCAGAAAACAACAAGAACAAAATAAGAAAACAAAATAAAACATTATATTTTTATATATTATATTATATTATAGAAACAACTCAAACAGTGATAGAACATAATCATTAACATATTGAATATGGTACCTTGTCAGTGCATCGTTTGATGTGTTCTGATGTGAAGAAGGGAAGCTGTTTGAGATACGAGTCTTTAGACCACATGGCCTGGGTGACCATTTGGGCCAGCTCCATAGCAGCCAGAGCAGGACTCAGCCACCCGTTACTGGACAGCACATCTACACAAGCCTGGATGAGACGAACAGCCTACAACACAACGGTAAGTTGTTACATGCTGCATTAGTCTTTAAAAACAAAAAAATACATGTAATTAAATGGACCTTGCTCAGGATCTCCTCAGTGTCGGACTGCAGCTCCGCACTCAGCTGCATCCTTGACAGATGGGCTTGGAGCAGCAAGTTGGTCTTCACATGTGGGTCATTGAACTTCGGGTTATTCAGTTTGTGAGGTACTTTCTGAACCAGCTGGAAAAGAGTACACATATTCATATCAACTCTTGTAAACATTAGTAAAATAAAGTTAAAATTCATTATGAACAGCTTTCAAATGAAGCAGATGTTTATTACCTGTCGGAGAAGTGTGTCTTCATGGTGCCGTATTGGAATGTGCTTGTATTCAGCAGCATTAGAGATGATCTCAATCAATCCACGAATCTTCGTTTTAGCATTGAGAGACATGCTGAACAGCTCTGTTACACAAATACACAAGTTACATTTACAGCAGGATGCATCAAAGAACAGAATGAATAAGTCACAGTGAATATTATGATACAGACCGATTGTGGTGTAGTTGATGTAGTAATAGGCAGCAATCATGCCCAGATTGAGGGGTGCCACATCCATCTCATCCTCAATGCTGATACATTTGGACTGCTCCAGATCATGAAGCGTGTTCTCCACCAGCTCAGAGAGGTGGTCCGACAGGTGACGATGGGACATGCCTATTGAAAAACAAAATACAAAAATAAGAATTACATTTATGCATTTGTAGCCATTATCATAAAACCTTAGTTTCTCTATTGTACATTATTCATACTGTGCTTTGGTTCCTGACCTTGCAGATTGTAGTAGTTGGGATTCTGAGTCATACGGCGATAGAGGAATGTCCAAGTCAGGTAGTCCACAGCATCCTGTTTGTTCTCCACTGTCTTTGTGACAATTTCTGCATTAAAGTGGTCATGGAGGCAATGGTCTAAGTGGGACTCGACTGGCAGAGGCTCATACAGGAACTTCTTGAAGAAATCCTATGAGTGCAAGAAAATAAATACATTTGTTTGTGTTGATTTCGGAATATATTAAAAGCAAAACAAAGTTAGACATTACTTTTTTGGAGCCTTGACACATGATGACACAACGGCCTTCATCATCTAGCATTGGTCTGTTTGCTTTGCCCACCATTTGGAGGATGTCATAAATTGGATAGTCCACATAGCTAAGAAAGAAGAAACAAATTCACATTGTTTGTATTACTAGACATTTTAGAGTAATTGTTTTCAAAGTGCAGAAAACATACGAATTAATTTTGCCGTTGTAGTATTGAGTGTCCATGACAATGACCAGATGTGCAGCGATGTTGATGCCCCAGCACAGTGAACGAGAGGACACCACAACCTGTACAGCCCCTTTAAATAGAAACAATAACTATAAACACTCTGGCGTATTGATTTTTCCAAAAGTAGCTGGTGCAGGAGTGGCGAGTCATACCGGAGTTGAAAAGCTGCTCAACTATTTTGCGCTCAGTGGCAGACAGGCCTTCGTGCAAGTAACCCACGCCATTAGCCAGGGTCTCTTTTAGAGTAGCATCATTGATTTTCTCCAGGAATGGTGCCAGGTCTTTCTCATTGCAATGCAGGAACCTTCAGAAACACAAACGTTAGCTTTTTCTGTGCAATAATCTAAAGTAGATAAATATAACATTGATGTGAAATGCATAGTAACCTCTGAGGGACCACATCAGCAGCACAGAAGGTGAGGATGTCGATAGCTGTGAGGCGAGTCTGTCTGCGGGATGGGACAAAAACCACAGCCGGTTTGGAGGGAGAGTGCTTCATGATGGCGTGGTATACAGGCTTAGCCATAGACAAGAGCCGGGTCTGCGTGTGACTCACATTAAAGCCCTGAACAAAACAAAACACCAAACCAGAATGATCACATTATTTATATTCACTTTTATAGGTTGTGTTAACGTGAATTTAAAGATGCGATGTGTTGTCCTAAGACGTTATACTTTGTAGTCGTTCATGTTTCCACATCATTACATTGTTCAGTATATATCAATGCAGTTTGCCCGTTAATCATAAACACATAAAAGTAACTAAACTACGCAGAAAAAGAGCTATTAAAAATTTTATACGATCACAAACCTGAATGTGCAGTTCGAGAGGCACAGGTCTGACATTGGGGTGAAAGTTAAAAGTTGCTGTGGTGCTGCAGCCCAACCAGTGAGCCACATCTTTGGCATTGGACAACGATGAACTCAGAGCCACAATGCGAATGGGGCGCTCAATTTGAGAGGAGATGTACCTCATTCTTGAGCAGATGACCTCCAGGACAGGCTGGAGAAGAAAGTTTGAATTATTTCAAGTTTAATTTAAGAAATAATGGTAGTTGTCATTGTAAACTCACCCCATTTTCTCCTCCAATCAGGTGTGTTTCGTCCACAATGAAAAGGCTGACATTTTGGACATTCTTTCTCTGTTTCCAGCGTCGGGAAAGGATATCCCACTTGTCTGGAGTACTGACTATAATGTCTCCTTTCCCTAGAAGCTTCAGGTCTGTGCTTGTCTCTCCAGTAAGAAGTACCACCTTCTTATTCAGGACATCCTGAAACTTCTGATGCCAGTCCATAAATACCTAATAAAAAAAAATAATTCACTTTATAACATAAATAAGTTGACTTTTTTGTTAAAACACAATTCAACATATTTAAATGAATTCAATAATACTAATATATCTCAAAAACATTTACTTGTTCAGCAAGCGCCTCCATGGGTGTGATGTAGACACAGCGGCCCTCAGCGTTGTGCAGGAGCATTCTCAGGATGGCAAATTCAGCACATATAGTCTTACCACTACCAGTTGGAGCTCCCACAAATACATTATCATCACTGTTGTAGATAGCATTGAAAACTATGGGAACAAAGGTTTATGTTGAAAATCGAAAGAATATAAACTCATCAATAGTGTGTTTGAAATTGTACCTTGAGTTTGAATGGGGTTGAAGAAGGGAAACTTGTTCTGGTAGAGAGCCTCAAAGGCAGAGTTCCTGAGAGCAGTGACAGGCAGAGGCTGCAGGTCCAGCAGCTCTGTGGGCGGAGGGTACTTCTCTGGGAGGATCAGGTGACGGAAGGACACAGGGAGCTGGGTCTCACAAGCTAAAGAAGGACAAATACAAAATATTAAAAGGCTACACAAAAGACACATCAAATAATTTCATACAACATACTTACAGAGCCAGCGGTCTGACAGCACTCGGATAAAGTATTGTGGTGGGAGTGGCTCAAACACAGGGACAAAGAATGTCACCAGATGTTCATCCTGGGCATATTTGGATTTGAGAAGGAAGTATTCATGATGCAGGATGACTTCACTGTCCACATCCTCCACCAAGATCCAGAAAGCCTCAGATGATCCATGAATCTAAGAAAGGGTTAAAATATTCCCTTAAAACAGTCCTTGATGAAACATGGCGTATAAAGTCCTATATGAAATGTGTACAGTGTTCTGCCAAATGACTGACCTTGTCATCCCACTGAAAGTCAGGAGTAATGGTGAGCTCCACCTTTAGTGTGGAGCGAGTGATGGGCTGCAAATGAACAGCCAAGTCCAGCTTAGGAAACTGGTGCACAAACTTGTGAATAGTCTTTCCCATTTTGGGCATTCGGATGAGCTCCCCTAAAACATAATTCTTATCAACAGAAATCTAAAGCAAGAAATGGACGCATTACATTCTTAGCTTTTTAAAGAGACATACCGATTTCATTGTGGTTCAGATCATATAGACGCTCAAATGGGAAGTTTTTCTTTTCAATCTTTTTGATCACTTCCTCTGGAAGTTTTTTGAACTGTCTCAAAGGAGACATTGACTGCCACCTATGAAGAAATTGATAAAAAAAAACAAAAAACTGGTGAGTATAATTGGCAATATGATGAAAATACAGATGTATGTTTGTAAAACGTACATTCTTTTGTCAATCATCTTGCAAAGGTTCATCGTCTTGTCACTGAGTTGTGCCCACCCTCTGTTGAGTACAATCTCAAATATAGCTCGCATAAGTCTGCCAGCACTCTGAAAGAAAAAAAGAAAAATAAAGTCAGATGAAATGTTCTTGTGATGCATCCAAGTTAAATCCTATTTGTGCTTCAATACCTGTGTAACATAGACCATATCGGCCATAAGAGCGAAACCCTCCAGTTTGAGCTGTGAGATGTAAGCTTGGAGTAGCACATTAATCTGAGAACAAAAACATGCTCAAGTCAGACTCAAAGAGTTTTTAAGAACAACACTTAAATTGCAGATATGTTACTCACCTTTGCACTTGGCTCTTCAATGCTTTCCTTTACTGGGATTGGGACACGTTCCAGTAACTTCTGGAGTTCCAGTTTCTCTTCCTAAAGTGCAAAGAGAGTAATTTTTTTTTTTTTTTACAAATGCTTATGTCTTATGTTGAATTCATTTAGCTCTACCCACCTCTCTGACTGTGATGTTTCTGAACTCTGATGAAAGGGAAAAAACACGGAAGAGTTCAATCTCACTCAAAGTAGGCTTCAGCAGCTGGTTGTACGTCTGAATGGAGTCATGTGTGATGTAGAAGTGACTAGCGATGCGCCCAAGATCTGTAACCTAAATGCACAGAAGAAAATGAAATGTATTGTACTATTGTTATTAAAATATATAATGAAATGCAAAAAAATTGTATTTTAAACCATCCACAAACCTGGAATGAGCCAGTTCTCTTATCATATTTAATGAGATTGTTTTTGTCCAGGACACTGGCTGCAGTGTGTATAAGGTCCATCCTGCGGCGCTCAAGAAGTGGATCTGTGCTCTTGTCGTCATGGGAGACGCCGTAAAGAGAAGGGTTGCGGAGCATTCGTACATATAGGTACGTGTAGCCAAGCCAGTTTACAGCATCCTGAAAACAAATGAAATGTTAAATGGTTTTCTAAAAATCCCATTTGCCCCAATATTAGCCACTTACCTTGACATTTTGTACATTGCCAAGTACTATTTCAGCATTCAGCATGTCAGGCAGCTTAGCCACCATCTGACTCTCAATGGGCAGCTGCTGGTTCAGGAGAGAGAGATAGTACTGCAGTTCTCCATGGGATGTGATCAGAATTCCCTCGCCCTTAGTGTCATACTGCGGACGACCAGCTCGACCAAGCATCTGCAAAAATACAATTGACCGATCCATTAACTGGAGCCCACAGAGAATTGTGCATGGAAGATGAGAGCTCTGACCTACCTGTAAAATGTCGAGTGCTCCAAGCTCTGTCCACCTGCCTTTCTCAGGGCTGTACACCTGCGTTCCTTTGATAATGACAGTGTGGGCAGGGAGATTGACACCCCAAGCCAGAGTCGCTGTGGACACCAGCACCTGGATGTGACGATCAGCAAACAGATCCTCCACCAAAGTACGGTCCACTCTAGTCATACCAGCGTGGTGGATTGCAAAGCCATAAGGCAGCAAATCCTTGAGCTCAAGGTTCTAAAAAAGTATACGATTTTCAGGATTGATGCATTGATGTACAATGTAAAAACAAGTGTAATGTACTTACTTTGCACTGTTCAGCTTCAGTTCTCAAGACCTCAGTAGATGCTGAGCCCTCTCTAAGGAACAGGCCCAGTGTATCTTTCTCTAAACACATGTCTCTTATTGCTCTGGCAGTTTTTCCAGTCTCCTTCCTTGAGTGTACAAATACCAACACCTGGTTCAAAAATCATGAATAAGACAGATTACACACAAGAAAAAGAAGATTTTTAAATTGTTTGCATACATAAATATAAAAAGCACACCTGATTCTTTCCAGCGTGCTCCATAATTTTTTCATACACAATCTCATTCATGATCTGGAAACGCTTAATAGCCTTTTTCTCTGTGATTCCAACATAGGTCTGCTCCAGGGGCACGGGGCGGAAACTAAGGAAAATTGTGTATCAGCCTTGGGTTATATTAGATATTTTAGATGTTATGTTTTGTTGTTTTGTTGAAACTTTCATTTGTAACTGTTTGGACAGTTGAACCCAGGTTATTCTGTTGTATACCTGTTGTCGAAATAGAAGAGCCCTTTAGCAGGATCTACACGCAGACATGTGGCAACATCCTCATAGTTAGGTAAGGTGGCACTGAGCCCAATCAGACGCACATCCTCTTGGGTCAGCTCAACGTTACGAATGGTTCTCGCGATAAGAGACTCCAAAACAGGTCCTCTGTCGTCATGCAGCAGGTGGATTTCATCCTGTACACATTCAGATTCATCAGACCATGTCAGTGTTAGGTATGAAGCAGTATATTCTACTAATAATATATAAAATACTACATTTACTCACAATAATAATAAGGCGCACTAGCTGAGTGTAGGTACGCTCTCCACCTTTCCTTGTTATAATGTCCCATTTCTCAGGGGTGCACACAATAATCTGAGTGGCATTGATCTCCTCTTTACACAGCTGGTGGTCTCCAGTCAGCTCAGACACTGTGATACCATAACTTGCCAAGCGCTGTAAGATATTTTAAAATTATTTAAGAGTAAATGCTTTCAAAAATGTGGGTGATTAGGACAAAAATAGAACTTACCTTGCCGAAACTTCCCACCATTTCTTGTACCAAAGAGCGCATAGGCGCAATGTAAATGATTTTGAAATCATCTACATTGATGGTCCCGTCAACATTGATGTGTTTTCCAATTTCTCTCAACATAGCCATCAGAGCAACATTAGTCTTTCCAGCACCCTATAAAACACAGTTTATTTTAGTAATATTGTTATATTAGAATTGACAACGATCTGATGATAGGCTTAACTTACCGTAGGAGCACACACTAAAAGGTTCTCATCACTATCCATGGTGGTCTTGAACAACTTGCTCTGGATGCGGTTAAGGTTTTTGAATCCCTCAAACCCAGCCTGAGCATACTTGGGCAATTTTTCAATTGCAACCAGAACCTGATGTCAAAATAGGAGGTTGTACTTAGACTTTAATAAAAACACCAGGAGCAATGAGAAGATAAATGGGTGCCATTTTAGGTTCATCAAAGGACAAGACATACCTCATCATCAGCAAAAGGTTTGGGTTTGAGGGCCGGCACATGGACTTCCTCATAGCCTTTGCGCTGTTTGCGAAATGAACCATCTGGAAGCTGACAGCGCTTGTTTGCCATAAAGTGGCTTCCTTGTGTGAACGCCAGGTCATCCAAGTCTAGCAACTGTCGAGGGGCAACTGACTGCAAAACAAGCGTGGTGTAAGGCAGTTAAGTACCACACAACTAATGAAGCAGCACACAGCTACAAATGAATATAATCACCTCTCCATGGTCAATGTCCATTGCTTCCAAGTCATCAACACGAGACTTTCTAACCCTTTCTCTGCGAGATCGCTCCTCCTACAAGGAAGAAAAGAATTGTTATTGTTAAACTAAATTAGACCGCCATGCACATATTTCAAAAACAGAACCTTACCCGGATAATATCCTCCTTCTCAGTCTCCTGCAGCTGATAAAGGATTTTTGACAATTCCTGATCTGACTCCATCTTTCCAATGATGCGCTCTTTTTCGGACTCACTCTGTGCACTTGCCAGCATTGTACAGTATTGAACTGAGAATCAGAAAAATGTTTAAAAAATAAATAAATAAAGTGAACATAACATATTATATCCTTTTCAACAGTAACTTACTCATGCGACGATGTTGGCGGAGAACTTTAATGAAGTCAAAAGTGTTAAAACCAAGCAGCAGCACAAGCTGGTTCTCACATTCTCTATCATCACTGGCGGTCTGAAACAAACAGTGACAATTGACAGTAAAATTCCTCCAAATGCTCACACATAAACATACCAAATCTGAGACTCTCCAAGTGGCAAATAAAAAAATAAGAAATACCTTGAGAATTTCCAGGACTTCATCAGCTTTCTTTTGTGAAACAATAGCATCATCATAAAAGCGACTGAGCTGACGCTGTAGCCAAAAAGCATCAATGTCTCTTGGATGTAGATCCTTTTTCTTCACAGTCATCACATCACCCGTGACACCAAGCTACAAAAGAAATACAATTTAATTATTATAGGCTATTGTGAAGGAAACCATTAATTGTTATGTAAAAATACTTACATTGGCTGTAAGAGTAGAGCTGACGTCTGCTTCTTCTCCTTCGCTGTCTTCATCTGAATGCTCATCTCGTACCTCACCAAACTGGTCTTCATCACCCTCCTAAATAAACAAAAACAAAATAGTTAACTCATGTTTACATGACAGTACTATATGAAAAACAAAGCTTACCTCTTCATCAGATTCAAACTGGACATTGACTCCATATGTTTCATCAATGTTGTCATCTGCAGAATATGATTTGGTTTAATAATCTAAAGAACTTCCCTTAAACAGTCCAAAAGGCAAGAACTTACCCATATTTTGTAGATCCTTATCACCCCCATAGTCTGTGATTTTCTTTCCCAAATTGACCAGCACATGATAACGAGTGTCGTCAGCAGGGCCAAGAAGCTGCTCTACCTCACGACGCCTTTCCTTATCCCTCATTTTATCATTTTTCAGCACGGCCAGGACTTCATCTGCAGCTCCACACAGGATGTCTCTTGGCTGTGTAAGTAACAATAATAAAACAGTATATTTTCATTACTATATATTGTCAGGGAGGGGAAATGTATAAATGGATGAATGTATTTTAAATGTATGTAGAAATCTGACCTGATCTCCAAGAGCGGCATGTATAAAGCTGAGCAACACTTCATAAGTCTCTCGTGTTTCTTTGGTTTTAGGCTTGTACACAATGCCCACCATATCATCAATACCTTCAGAAAGCAAGGTAAACCCTTTCATTTTATTGATGTCATGACGGTCTTCATCTCTCTTTCTTCGCCTAGGTGGAAAATAACAAACCTTGTAAACAACGTAAAGGTCCATATGCATCTGCAAGATTTGATTGTTTCAAAAAGCACATTAAGTCACTGACTTGTCTCGTCTCTCCTCCAACTTTTGAGGCTTGGTCCTTTGCGCTTTATCGCCCATTTTGGTCCCCTCCAGCTTCCCCACAAGGGACAGCACCTCTCCCGTGGGCTCATCTCTTCGTGTTCGGTCGATCAGAGACCGATCCGCTTGCAGCACCAAGTTTGAGTTCTTTCATTCAAAACAGAAGCACAATCAGGACTCCGTGAGTAGGTGAAATGCTATGCAAAACAACTAAAGACTATGATATTAGAAATATTTCCCAAGCTCCATTATGATTCCAGTTTATTACATGTTAACGCAATATGCTCTATTGTTTATGCTGTAGTTTTAATGTCGAAAAGTGAACTTACCGCTTTGTACTCGTACTGCAAGCTACGCGCAGTAACATCCGCCATAGCTGCGACTTTTGTCTGTTAGCTTTAGCTATACAAGTTTATCTCTATTTTGACTGAAATTGTGTTTAAAAAAGTGCGTTTTCTTTACGTTATAATGGCACCGCTAACACGAGCCAACAACAAGCGCCACTGCCGGATTATTTTCTGTTCCGGGTTCAAAGGCGCGAGGTAACAAAAACTGTAGCGCCCTCTACTGTTTTGGCTCAACATTCAATTTACTCTCCAGGGCAGTCCCAAGTGTGTACCATCAGGTGATACAGTTTTAGATCTTTTTAGGCAAGTCACTTTGCCCAAGTCACATTGTCTCTGTGATGTATGAATGGGTTAGTAGTTCCTTATTGTTAAATGCTTGTCGAATCTCCCCCTTTAACTTAAGAGTCTAAGTCTGACAACATTTATGGATGTGTGTATCTTTTTTATGTGGTAAAATGCAAGTGCCTGCTTCATGTTGTGTGGCTTACCTTATAACTATTGCTTTCTAATTTCCTTGTACTAAAATTTAAAACTCAATTAAAACATTAGAATTCATGGCTACTATTGTCCTTTCAGTAATTATTTGTGAATGAACACATTTACACACACACAATTATACTCCAACAGCATCTACAATCCTTCAACTTCAACAGCTTCATGTCTGAAAAATTTGCAACTTGATGGTTTTAATGGGATATCCAAATTATCTCATGTCTGGGGTCAGGCTGAAGCCTCTTGTGTGACCCACACTAGATTTAAAAGTAGAAGTAAACCTAGTCCACTGTAACAGTGTATTAAAAGGGGATGTGAAAGAGGCCAAGTTACACAAGGTGAGGTATTACACACAGTCATGCTGCACCAGGCGTGATATAATAGTTATTTCTGTCCACTCGCACTTTAGCAACTGACTTATCAAGTTGTTTGGTTATCTGGGAATTTTACATTATAAAATTTAGCAAATCCTATATTATATCACTGAAATTGTCCTGGGGTTAGCTCCGCGGATCTTGGTGGATTCTTCATAGTCTGTTCTAATCAGATAAAAACAACAAAACAAGGCCATAATAATGTCTCTCTGTACAGTTTTATTTACATGATACTATTCTGTCATAATGCTGGATAGCAAGATTATATGTAATACATAAATAAACACAGTTTGTTGTTTTTTCATTTTTTGTACAAATTTGCATATAACTAAGAATCAAAAACTCAAACGGATACATACACTTTAAATGAAAAAAAAAAAGAAAAACATCCTTACAGGAAGAGGAGTGGGATCAACACCTGTCAGACATACATGGGGTTTTCACTGTGTCAGGCAGCCATGGACACGTTCACACTTGCATTCAGATTCACACACACATCCACTCACACACACGCAGGCACACTTCTCTACAGTACTCTACTGCAGACACACAGACCATTAGCAGTTAGATGAGAAATTACATCTAATCTTGGTATCTATTTTCATAAGTCCAGCTCTGGCATGCTCTTGTAGTTCTGTAAACATGTGCTAATAAACCGGGTAGTTCCACAGATGAAAAGGATTGAATACTCCCACTACTCACACTCTGCTCACAAACATTGTTAGCGCAATTAAAAAAAAAAGAAAACATGGTTCACATACCCTAATTCCACAAATGCACTGAATTACATGCGCTAACATCAGTACAATACCAATGGAAAAGGAAAAAAAGCTAATAAAACAAAAAATTGTCTTTCAGCAAATAAAATGTGTTAAATTCTAGTTGAGTGATGCCAAATTTCTTAGATTATACCAGAAACACTAATGCTGATCAAGAGTAACTCATGCATTTATCCCAATCATTCATGCCCCTTATACAAAAGTAGCCTAAATTCACCTTCCAGGCAAAGGTGCTACCTCTTCACCTGGGTCACTCATATTAGTACACACAGCCCTACACCAGGCATCTCAAATACAATCTTGGTTAAGGTAACGAACAGATGAAGCCCACTGTGAATATTTAGTACACTGGAGTCCTTGTCCTTGGCTAGCAGATACCCCCAACCATTTCAAAACAGCCTCATCACAATCAAATTGATCAAAGTCACATAGACATTTGGATCAAAGGGTCATTGAGGCTGACGATCAAGTGTGGACTGCAAACACCCAATTTTCTACTGTGGTGAAAAAAGTGAATACAACAATGCTAAACACGGCAGCTGTGAGGTAGGTAAAGCTAGGAAAGACAAAGTAACAAAGCCCCTTGTGCACAGTAGGGGACAGTTGTACGATTCTCCAAACATTGACAGACTCCATTACCAACGGACACAGTAGAAGATGAGTTTAAACAGTCAATGGGTGTAGTATGGATGAAGGGCCGGCCAGTGTCTGACACATGACAAGCTCTGGGTACAATGGCTGCCTACGGTTTGGCACAAAATGGCGCCTGGTATAGCTGAGAGGAGCACAGCATATCTTGACAGTTACCCTGGGCTGCTCTTAATAAGACAAAACATGTTATAAAAAATAGAACAGCGGAAAAGTCACACCACAGAAAATAGGATAAAACAAACAAATGAATTATTCAGAAAAGTGATCATTCATGCATCTCTGAAAGAATCTTTTCATTTTTTCTTCTCCCAACAGTTATTTTCTTGAATTCTTGAGCAATTTTGTAAATCAAGTCCATGTAATATTCACTTTGCCACTCAAAAGGTTCACACTCATTCTCCAGTCTATTTCAAAGGTGTCATCATCATCATAATCATGATCAGATCGGCACATTTTATATTCTCTGGATCTTGTCGGCCACCACCACAGGGTTTTCTTTGCGGATCTTGGCAGCAGCTTCAGCCTTATAGTCGTAGGGGCAATTGTGCTTGTCGGAATATCGGTGGATGCCACAGAAAAGGTTACCACAGCGACAGTCGAATCCTAAAAAAAAAGCAGAGACTAATTTAGATAAATATGACAATGAAGAGTAATATAAAGATGTGACTATTGCTCACCTGTAAGGCCCACTCGCTTGCGGCACATAAAGCATCTGTTCTTCTTAGGTTTGGGGGTGTCTCCCTTATTTTCTTCACTGCTAGAAGAGGCTACAGGGGCAGGACTAGATGCGGCAGGCTGATTTACAACTGCAAAACAAAAACAAAATATCCAATTTGTTACTTTACTTCTAACAAACAGTTCTTTAACAGCTTTCATTTACCAAAACACCTATCTGCCCCATTAGCGTTTGACAGTGTTTAACAACTGTAATTGTGTACCTTTGTAATAACAACAGTATACTCACAAAAGAATTATCTTTTAATTCTTGTTCTTGTTGAAAATAGTGCACTACCCCCAGGAAGCTCCTGGCAGACTGAATCAAATCTGAGAATGCCCTCTGGTGTAGAAGTATTTTTAAACGGGTTTATTTTGGGCTGCCTCTCTTTCTTGGAGGCTGTAAGTAAAACCCACAGTTGGTATCCAACACTGAATCTAAAATAATCTGTGGACATGGAGGGTCCTAGAAGGCAATGTGTGCGTAAAAATGGCCATATGAGAACAGTTACAGGCACATGTGTTTACCCTTGGCATGTGTATGTTTGTATTGAGGAAGTCTTACCAGGCTCTAATGGTTCAGCTTTGTCCTCTCTAGAGATGCTCATCTCTGTCATTTGTTGGGTGACAGGAAGAGAACCTTGAACAGTTCTAAAAACATACACAAAAAGTCAATAACAGACATTATAAAGATTATATGATGTACCTTAAACAAGAGAAGGACAATAGTTACCTAGACATGCCTGGCGATGAAGCGGGAGAAGATTCAACCTTGGCTAGACTTGCTTCTAGTCTCTGGATAGCTGAAGCCTCTGAGGAAGGACTAGCAGCTGAGCCTGAACAAAGCAAAAACATAATATGAAAACAAAATCAACAGACAATTTAAAGAAAATGATAAACATTACACAATGTTAAATATACATATGTAAATTAAGCTATAAATCTTAAGAGTCATTGTAGTTTTTATTTTGCCGAGTCTCAGTGATGGTAGGACACGTTTTAACTTGTCTTAAACTAGGAGAAACTTGCTTGACCATAGAGATTTCTTAAATATCCCCCACAACCTTGAAGACAAAAACAGCTGTCTTTTATTACACTGTGAGGAAAAACAAAAAGGTGGGCAAAATCTGGAAAGAATGGATTTGAACTAAGCCTTTGTGCATCACAAAACCTCATCCCATTAGGCACTACTGGTGCTACTTATTAACTTAAACTCACCCATTGGACTGAGAGGGCTCATGCGGTCGCTGCTCTGCTGCCGTGTCAGGTGCTCCTTATAACAAACAGAGCACATGCCATTGGTTCTGGGGTTTCCATAGAAACCACAGCCTGTGGCACAAAGCATGGGCACAGGGCTCTGGTTCGTCTCTTGGGCCATTTCTGAGAACGAGGAAAAAGGGTTGGTTATATTTGGCATACACAGTGAATACGCAAGTCAGTTTCAAATAAAAAATTGACTCGTCATTCCTGTTCAGATGAAACTTAAACGCCCTTTGAGGTAACGTAAGAGCTAGCTGTGTTATGAAAATCTGACAACAACAAGCCTGTCTGCTTTAGCTTGGGTGCAGCTATAATATGAGCACTACGCAGCAGGAAGCCTCAAAGACAAACAGAGCCACTATTCTGAACCTTTGGCAGAACATGTCCTGTCCCATTTAATCACTGTATCCTCTTCTGTCTCCTCTGCTTTTTTCTGTGAGCCCTGAGAGCAGCTGGCGATACAATTATCAAGAGTTGTACTGATAAGTGTGCACTAACATATTGTTTACAGTGATCTAATCAACGCTGTGACATACATTTGAGAAAACAGACCACCCCCTTCACTTGCTCTTCAACCAGAAGAGACAATTTAAATCCTGTGACATCACTTCTCATCACACATCCGCTGATTAAACAAGTGTGTACATGGCCTGCGTAGCCATGACGTTGAACTGGGCTGCAGTGCAATACAAGAGGAAGTTGTGCAATGGAAGAAAACACCGCCTTCTGGGACACCAACACAAAGACACCTTGATGAATGAGCAAGCCGGGGTTAGATTAGTTGAGTAAGACATGTCTGCCAGTGAAGCTGATCGTTTTAAAAATCAACTAACCTCCACAAGCACAAATCTAAGGCTTCACTGCAGTCTCTGTACAGTATCGCCTTTCCCTTGTAAACAACCTTTGGTCCTGTTGTGCTGTAACATGGCAGCTGCTCCCTCACACTGCCGTGAAGCTCGTTTGTATTCTGCTCTCAGACATAAACAGAGCAACCTAATGTTCTCTGCTGCCTATTTCAGAATGTCCTGTCAGTTCACTCGAGGTGTCCTGACCTCAACGACAGACAACAAGTGCATTTTAAATCCTCAAGCCTCCCCCACACCACGCACGTCTCCCTTTTCACCCCTGCATGCTCTCACCACTGTGTCAACAAAGGGTTTCCTTGGAAAAGCCTACAAAGCCCATCTTCTCCTTTGTGTCACATGCTTAGCTGCTGATTACTGGAAATGCCACATAGGGCGGGCAAATAATAATTTTACACCTTTCTGTAAGCTCACTTATTTGAAAAGCATAAGGCAAACTGCAGCCATTTGGTATAGTATTTAAGACTCCTCTTTCAGATTTTGGGACTTGACAAATCCTGATTCAGTCTTTAGGGCAAACACTTCTTAATGTACAGTACATCAAATTTGAAAACAACTTTATCTCCCACTGACAAACAAAACAGAACACAATAGTGATAAGCAAGCTAAGATTAACTACCATGTTTACTCGTAACACATGGACACAATAGGTGGAATCAGCTGACATGTTTGGTACCAGCTGTCATGGCAGAGCTGCTCTCTTCAACAAATAGCAACATGGGCACAATGCTTGGCTATTATTTGATAAGTAATCCTGGAGACATACCTACTAAATGACATAAGGGTCATTTTAGTATGTACAACTTGCAAAACAACCCACATCTTATCATCTAAAGCTAGCCTATCTTTATGGTAGGGTATCAAATTCTTCCATCAAATGTGGTTAATCTTCTCCAACAGACAGGGCAAGTCAGGGGGTTTCCAACACACAGTTCAGCCCTAAGCTACGTTTGTCCACTGTCTGCTTCCTTCAACAAAATCACAAGCATTAACACTAGTCAGAATTATCTGGACTAGTTTGGCACGAAATTAGATCACTTCAAGGCAACTGCTAACAACTGAACCCTTCCGTGTGACAGATAATCTATGGCCAACAAAAGAGGAAGACTAGGCTCCTTTATCAACCGCAAGCTTAGCTCATATTTCAGCAGGCCTTGCTCAGGCTAAAACTACTGAGTCACACTCAATGGCTGGCCTTAAATGACTACTGCAGGTTTACTAATGCCACAATTTAAAGCTTTAAAGGCGCGTGTAAATTAAGAATTACACCCAAAGAGTACTATAAAACTGTATTTTGTACGTTTTACAAAATATCCAACAGTCTAGACAGTGTGACCGTCTCTCCTCTTTGTTTCTTCTTTAGTCCTTTGTCTGCCAGCTCCTTGCTTCCTGTTCCGTTTACTAACCCTCCATTATCGAGTCGTTTTCAGTAACAGCCATTTTCTCAATGTATTCTACGAAGCAATGTGAACAACCTCTATTATATAATCACTCTTTTGCGCTTGGATCAAATTGGTGGTGCCAAAGAGCCCTGAGTCGACCTGACCGTGTAATCCCTGGGCTAGAAACACGTCACAATCATGTACTTGGTCTCCAACGAAGATATAAAGGCACATTTAAGTGAAACTCTCGATCTACTTGACTATTCGGCTCGTGAATTTTCCATTTCTAGACAAGGAATTAACAGGCTTTGGTCCCCCATCCCCCCAGCTCTGGGCAAATACGGCACAGACAGGACTAGCTCAGCACCCTCCCTTGTTTTTCTCTTTAACGAGAGAGTCGCGTCCAGGGACTTGTGATCTTTCCAATCATGGGGATATGATAGTGTGGATAACTTCAGCGAGCAAACGCCGATAAAAGCCTTGTTTATCACATTACCCGAAACGTGTGCACCGCCTGACCTTTCAGTCCACCAAGAAAGGTCGCCATGACGCACCACCGGCCCATCGCTCTATCATTTTCTCTGTTAACCTGCCCTATTAATCATCGTAAACACAAAGCACAAAAGGAAAAAAACGAGATTTACCTTCTAAAGTCGATGGTAACCTCTAGGGTGCTCTTCTTGGTAGATCTCGGACGAAAAGATAAACGTCTTTGGGTCTAACCAAGGTATTTTGCCGTATTTGGTGATGTTTGTGTGGTGTAGTCCTTGATGCCAGACTGCGTGAAGCTGGATTTCGCTCTCCTTCCCCTCACCGTTCTACCTCTTCTTTCTCTCCGTTCCCTGTTCCTTCTGGATAGATGTTTGTTTCCTTCTTTAGTAAGAGGAGTGGCGGGTGATGTCACGGGTAAAACAACGTGTCGCTATTGGCTGTTTGCGGAGCCCCGAGCGAAATCCACAGCTCCGCGAGACGGATGTGCAGCGGCGTGGCGGGGGGAGAGCCTCAGTGCGCATGCCCACAGTCAGGATTGCGTTATTACACATCCATTCGTCATCCTCCTACAAGGACACGAATCTTTTTATTGAGTAATCCACCTAAATGAATGGGTAGATGAATAATAGCACTGACATGGTAACACTCATGTGAACACACTTATGAATAAGGCAAGTGCAACGTTCCTGTGTGTCTTTTTGTGTGGTTTTGTTATTTATAAGGCGTAGACTACTCCTTTGTGACGCTTTTTCCACCAGGGGATCAAAACACGAGTTTCAGTTTCGTGTTTATAGGTGATATTTTGAAGACTTTTGCCCCTACATTTTCAACACTCTGAAACCCATGGTTATACATTTTACAACATAGAAGATATACAGCTGTTGTTTGTTTTGGATGGGAAATGCTGTCTCACTTGACAGTTAACCCTCAAAACTGTGACAGTGAGCCTGTAAACATGTTGTGACAGGTTACAAAAGATAAAAACTGAGGCTCAAGCCAGGAAAGTACTGTGAGCACACAGCTTCTGTACATTTGAAAAACAGTTGTGAAATACACACCAACAATCTCACACTTTTGCTAAGTAAACATAATTGGATGACTTTAGAACTGTTAGGCCCTTTTAGGAGGAGGCTACTACTGCTGTGATTAGTCATTGTTAATCATCTACTCATATTGTGATATATAAAAACATTTTTTTGACTTTTGTTTTGCACATTTTAAATGTAGGCCCTAAAGATTGCCCTACAGGTTCAACAAGCTGCGGCATATTTTGCTGCCTTCTCAAGCTTAATGTCACACATCACACTATTAGGTGTGCTGAGTTCAAAACAAACTTTGAGTGCAAGTGGAGAGAAACATTTCGTCATGTATCAACTGAGCTGGTTCATGGAAACACGAGGGTCTGGTACAACCTGGAAGTCTCTAGACTAAACCAGGACGTACAGCTTGTTAGAAATCTTTCTGAAGGGACTATTCCCCACTCATAACTATTTCTCTTTCACTAGCAATGTTTCCCATATCTACAACAGTTTATGTGAAGAGATAAGGTGTCTTGAGTTGTAAAACACACACACAAAACAACAGCAGCCATGTTGTGTAAATAATGAAGCCACATAATGTTGTTTTTTTCAGGTTTATCTAATTTTAGGCCCAAACTGCTAACTTACCAGTAGTTTCATGGAAAATTATTATCTAAGAAGCCACACAATTGTGATAAATTTGCTGTCATTTTAAAACATCTAATCACCAGAGCATTATATCCACTGTCATACCCTGATCTTTTGTTATCTTTGTACTACAACTTAAATTTAATCAATAAACATTAATCACTGTGTGTTAGTAGTATCTTGAAAATTGAGTGTTAAGTAAAACATTTAAAGAAAATTAAATAGAGTACATCTAACATCCCATAATCACCTGTGTGGCTCTGGGATTGTGTCAGAATGTGATGTAATTATATGGAAATGATACACTGATTCAAATCCATGCATTATTTACATATAAGTAAGAAAAGACCAGGAAGGGAGGGGTGCCGAAGAAAACCTATGCTTACAGCAAGGCCTTTGTGTGACTGTTTTGTTAATGGTGGCTCTGCACTGGGAGAAAAATAAGGCTGTGTCTGTCTATGTGAAATCTATGTCTCCTTAGTATGTGAAGGTTCATGGGTTTCAGTGAGGGGAGGGTGGCAGCTGAGGAGAGAGTAGGAGGTGTTGAGTATCATTACCCATCCCCCCCAGTCTCTCTGCTGTTATTGCTCTAAACATGGGAGCTTGTGTAGAGCTCACTGTATGTGTGTATGTGGGTGGGTTAGAGTGGGCTGCTGCTCTAGGGGGCTAGGCTAACTGTATGAGCATGTCCACAGCCATGATAGGCACACGTGAGCTCAATGTTGCCATGACTGCACTGAGTTTGTGCCTGTTTTTGTTGCGTGCCAGTGTATGTGTGGGGGATTACTTCTATGAATCTAGATCAACCAGGCTGTAGTTACCAGGCAGATCTGACAAACACAAGGTTTGCCACAGTGGTGTCGCTGTGGTGGTGGGCCGCTTGATAAAAGGGGACTGCTGGTGGAAATAGCAGCTTATCCATTTACATAAGCTGTGTGCAAAGTTGATAAGATGCACTAAAAACATTTAAACTTGCTCTCCTCCCTGCCCCATTCAAATGTATATGGAGCCCTGTGGAGGGGCTGGAGTTTGGGTGGTGTGCCTAGGCATGTCCCTTGAAAAGAGTTGTGAAAAACAACTTCAGAAACAAAACAAAGTCATTAATACTGAACATTGTTTTCTAAGAAAATATCTTTCATTGTTAATAATGCTTAAAGTTAGGGGCAAAATGAAGTCCATGACCACCTGGCCATTGGCAATAAAAAAAAAATCTCGACAATGAGATGATTGTTTTGCCTTAGAAAGAAACAACAAATCAAAAAATGTGCTGATTCAGCAGCCCTTGACCATTTAGCCTTGTGCCTTGGCTGGCTGCTACAAAACTCCCCCACAGAGCTTGTGAATGTGTTTTTTTATTTTTGCCCAGGGAGGAGTTCCCCCAACTTCCAGAGCTGATATCTTCTAACTTTCTCTTTCTATACATGGATCAAAGTAAATCAGAGACTACAGAGGTACATAGTGTATGCACCTACAGAAGGAAAACAATTGCTTGAATTTCTTGTAAAATGTACTGATGCTGCTTTGCACACTGTTATAGTGCATATTCCATCCATATCTGATGGTTTGTTCTTTTCAGGTGATATATGATCTGCTGAGGATCCCAGGCATGTGTGTGAGAACAAATGTGTAGCTCAGCATGTGAGCGCACATGTGTTAGCAGCAGATGTCCTGAGTGTGCTGTGTTCCTCAGACTGGCTGCTCTTTGTTGGTGCTCCCTCGTGCAGACGGCTTAGGCCACGTGCTTTTCTGTCTGCAAGTACAAGCCCCACCCCCTGCACTTTAATCTGTCAATCGCAGATGCCAAGTCCCGCCTCTAACAACACCCATAGCCCTCTAGGACCCTCCTCTATCTGATGACGCCGTTTTACTCACGCATTGTTACCATGCTCTCTCTCTCTCAAGAACTGTGCACACATCAACATAATGTACTTGTTGTAACACAAGCAACATTTACAAGCAATGCAACTTTCTTTCTTTAGTCTGTAGCTCAAAAGCTCAAAAACAGGTTTTCTTACTATTTTGCCATAAAGGGTGAGTCACTTCCAATCGGTTCTCATGAGAAACAGGAAGAAGGAATTTAGTTTGAGGCAAGAAAGGGAGGATAAAAATCCTCTGGCTTAGTAATGGAATGTAATAATAGTATAGTATTTTTTCTGCAGTGAAAACATGTGCGCGACTGCACTTAAAATACTACAAACGCTAAACTAACTGTTTAGAACAATCGTTGTTCCCAATACTACCTTTAAGGTAAACAACATACAGTATTACAGTACAGTAATTACACAGCAGATAAGAAGTCCTCTTCACAGATTTATAACCTGAAAAACCTGAAGTTCATTTGCTTACTGTCTGACAAAAACAGACACGTTTTGACCTGGGGCCATGCTGCTTTGCAATCAAGATCACGAGATGATCATAATCTACGGGTAAAGAACAGACACTATAGCTATACCTGCTTTTGAGAGACCTCACAATAGCTGCCCTAGTTCAAGAAGAAATACAAGTTTGACCTTGTTGTGGTCTGAGATTGTCTTCTCCATTTGGTTGGTTTGGATCACAAGTTATTCTGTCAGATGGCTATTTATTTTTAGTGTGTTGTATTAACCAACCTCAAGCATCTTGGAGTGTTGTTTTGCTACTTATCTGACCTGCTTTTTGTGGCAGAGAGGAACGGTGACAGACCCATCATAAGTTGCACCATCTGACTAACAACAGTGGCTTTTTTGTGCTGATAACTGGACGTATGGGATGAGTCAATGTCTAACGCCTGTGTGCACATATGATTGGGAGATCAAAAACAATGATGATAAGAAAGGCTGTGCTAAATAAGATGTTAGTGTCATTGTTTTATACCTTGGTTTAAATCTACCAGTTTGAATTTCAGATTTTAGCTAATAAAAATGGAACTTAATTTTTTAGAGATTCTTATAGTCAGATGTGTATTAATATACGAATCTCTAAATTATACCTAATTAACCTAATCTGACTAAATATGGTACTTAAAAAGAAATTACAATGTAGATTACTAGGCCTATAAAGTGGTACACAGTGTGAAAAGTTTGAGAATCCAAGCTCTATGTGCATATTAAAGATGTGCTCCAGTCTGTTTTGATGTCACGCTCTGCTCATGTGATCACACTGACTCCATGACCTTTCTGTGCAGCACTTCTGTCAAAGCAGGGGCTAAATTAAGCATAGTGTGTAACCGATATGATTCCACTCATTCACCTTCCAAAACATCAACGGTTGAGCTCATGAACAGACACGCTTACAACAACTTTGCTCAGAACATGCAATACTCACGTGCCTGAAAGCAGCTTCAAAAAGGCATTTTCTAAGAACTTGTTTGACCCAAGAGATGATTTGTGAAGCTGAAGCTACGTCGCCCTCTACAGGTTTAGAAGAGTAAGTCAGTTATTTCTTATGTTCCTACAGTTCACTACATTGCCACACAAAGTGGAAAAGCGGGGAACGAGTATTCAAAGTTCAGGTTTGTACTTAATTTAAAATATGCTCAACTGAATCAGATTAGTTGGCAAGGATGTGTTCATCTGAGATACTTGGGTAAAGTGCAGAACTTTTGAGTGTATTGAGTGTAAAGAGGAAAATGCACTTAGTATTAATGCTAATACTACCATTATTCCAAAAGTACAATACTACTAATGTTAGAGTAATAAGTGCCTATGATACAGCTACTATTGTAACGGCCACTAACATTGCAATTCTAATTGTATTCAGGTCACCAAAAGACCACAGACTGAAACATGGCAGGAAACCACATTTCTTTTTGTCATTAAGACAACTCATAGTCATGTAAAACCTGCAATAACATTGAAGAAATAATGTATACTTTTGTATCATTTATAACAGTCAACGGGACTTGTGACGCTCCCTGATATTCAACATTGTATTATTATCAAACAAAAGAACATTAAAGTTAAAACTGGCCTCTCTCTTCTGGCAGCACAAACTATGGAATAAAAATACTTTCTAGCTTGTTTACAAAAAAGTAAGAGAATGGATAACCAAACTCAAAATCATGAATAAAACAGATTCATTCCCGGGTAAAAATCTACCTCAGATATCAAATCTTACCATGTAATCTAATGTAATATATTTTTAAAAAGGCACAAAAAAATCTCAAACATTTCTTTTGCTAAAATCGACACAATTAACGTCTGTCAACATGTACAGCTGCATAAAGGCAGTCATATCTGTTTTGAATAATTCATCTGCAGTGAAATTGCGTGGCTCTAGGGTTTCCATGCTTTCATTGTCCCTGTTTCGGGTCGATGGGTGACGAGAAAAAGTGAACTTCTCATGGGAGTTACCCATCCTGTAGGATCCCATGCGCACACAAACACAGTCGGTCAGCTGCATTGAGGGGTGGGATGAGGTGCATCTATTTGTGCCAAGAGAGCCATTATTAAAAGAGGGACACTTTAAACTCACCCACTTCATATGAGCCCTGCATCCGAAGGGGGACTGGTCAGCAGCACAGGACAGGGGCATGAGAGAAGATGTCCCGGGACAATCTCATCACCTCTGACATTGACAGTAAGAGTTGACATCATCTTAATTCTTGGATGAATCTTCCTTCTTGATTTAGACCTGGAAACATAGACATATTAAGTTTTTAAATCTCTCTTGTTCTTGAAGTCTTCATTGTAAATACTAAATTGTTTCAGCATATCTTAAAACATTTCACCAAGGTGCTCTTATGGGAGATGTTACTTGCACCTTGGCAGTCTCCTAGAGTTTATTTTATCCCTCCATCTCAGTTCATTAGGCCACTGTTTGTCTGTTTTGTGACCCTCACTGCACATAGCCATAATGACCCTTATGCCAGGCACTCCGGTTACACCAAGGACACACATCAAAGCACAGACTACATAAATATCTGTTCAGTCCATCAGTGGCCCCCATTGTTTGGCCCTTGATCCACCTTTTACCAGGGAACAATAGTGCCAGATACACAATAAGGTGTGCTGAGGGCCACCACTGAAAAGCCTCATTGTTGTAGGTATAAAACCAATTGACTGGATTTAAACTGAGGTCATCTGAGGAGAAACAGGGCACAAGGCAAATAAGGCAATTCATGGATATTATAACTGTAGTAGTGCCTCAGTATATATTGAGAATTTTAGCCTACTGGGATACCCACCAGGTAATGTAGGTGAGATGGTGCAATTGTGTGTCAGGCCCGTTCACTATCAGTAAGGAGTAATTCTGTCTCCAATTTTGTTTTGTCTGTACATGGATGATTTGTCAAAAGAGTTAAATGCATGCAGAACAGGCTGTATAATTGGGTCTACTACTGATAATGTGTATAGTTTCCTCAGTTTGTATTGTGTGGTAAGGAACTGTATGTAATAAATACAAATATTTGGGACATTTTATTACCAATGATCTGTCAGATGAGGACATCTACAGACAGTGTTTAAGGATTTTAATGAAAAGACCGAGATGGGATCCCTGCTGACACCAACAGGTGACTACCTGTTGGTGTCAGCAGGGATCAAAACTTTTCAGGTGAACATGCACTGTTTAGTGTACAAATTCATTTATCACCTTAATGACTGTGAGAACAGTATTATCATGAGCCTAAGGTGAAACTCAGTGCCTCACGGTACCAGTCTGAACTATAGAAACACTGGTACAGCTGTTTGCTGTAAATAATGTGGTGAAGGAGTGGTGTTTTTAATAGTTTTTTTGTCTTTTAACTCTAGACTACAAGTTCATTTATCATTATCAATACTTTATCACAGATAAAGTATTGACAATGATGAATGTAGTAACTGCAATTCTACACAAATGACTTAAATAAAGATCTCTTTTCCAATAGTTGACGTTGGATTGGACTCGGCAGGTAAGTTCTTTTGCCATAATTAGAATATTTAACAAAATCATTATTCATCCTTTATCAATCTTTGTAACACAAACAGTGTGGTGCCTTTCAATATAGAATTATTATAAATGAGAAATATAGCTATATTGCTAATCTGCCAAGATGTACAGTAATCTATCAAAGACTGTGAACAACAAAGTGATCTGCAGGTAGAGGTGGAAGATATAGCTCCAAATTATAATGTCCAGTATTTTGAATAGAATATCAAGTATATTGTATCATTAAACATATTTTTAATCTAAAGGGTCATCAGTATTTCATTTTACAGGTTATACATAATTTAACCTATTTCTGATGAATTGCCATAATATTGTCTGAATATACTGAAAGCGCCATCCCATACAGTCTACGGACCATCCTAGTCAAGATAGTAGTTCAGGGGCCTAGACTGACATAATACTGCAGTAAAGAGATTCCTTAGACCCTAAACACCAGTATTGTACTTGTGTGACAGTCACACTCATCAATTAAACAAAGGTCAAGGGAAGATCTGTTAATGAACCAGATAGTCAACATTATGTTTTTCCCATTAGACTAAAATAATATAAACATATAAATATGATGTGATAAAGTGAGTCAACTAATTGTACTCCTAACTCCAGCTGATGAGGACCAAACCCCTCAGGATGAGAATGGTCGTGAAAACAACAGGAGGAGAAGAAGAGCTAATGACAAAGAACGACGGAACAGAGGCAGGAGCAGGAGCCGAGTCTCCAGCACCGGAGAGGAGACCGAGGAACCAGGGGAGCAAACTAAGAAACGCAAACACAGCAGGAGAAGAAAAACACAGAATAATCACAAAGAAAGGGAACAAGAAAAAGATGAAGATGATAAAAAGGAGGTGCAAGAGAAAAATGGCAAAGCAGCAAAGAGCAAGAAAAACCTAAAGAATGAAAAAACCAAAAGGAAGGAGCAAGACTCAGAGAAGGATGTCGGAGAAGCAGTGGAAAAAGGGAAGGACAAAAAGAAGAAAGAAAGTGCCAAAAAAGAAAAGGAGGAAGAGGAGACAGTAAAGAAAAAGAAGAAAAAAGTAATCGAAACAAGGTATACATCATTATTATCATTAATGATAATAATGAAATAATATGCAGCTTTATCTATAATATATTTTACATCTGCATAAAAATAATGTAAGAGTAGACAGTACTTAAAACATGAATACATTATTATTATTGTTATTATTATTATTTATTTATTTATTTTTAGGTGTTTTTTTTTTACTTGGTAGTGTCTGAACATCAAAATGATTTTCCTACTGGCAGAAATGTCCAGAATTCTTACATCCATTGAAGATGTTTTCATTTTCATTCAGTTATAAAAATTTTACTAGTAAAACACTGAAAACTGAAAACATTACACAATAGATACTACTAATTCTAATTTACACCTTCTAAAACTATTCACCAAAGCTTGATGTCTATACTTTAGTTTTGATACTTTTAATATCAATTAGTAGGTTAAGATTTTTTTCATAACCCTGCAATAGACTAAGCTGTTAGTTATGGACTTTATTTGGTTATTGTGGGGTTTCATAGTTCAGAACAGGAGACAAGTGAAGAAGAGAATGAAGAAGAGGAGCAAACCGATGATGTGGTGCGTCCCGAAACGCTCTCGCCAGAAGAACTGGAGAAACTGAAGGAGGCCGTGGAGGACAGGAAAAAACTTATCCAGGGTCTGAGAGGAAAGCCTTGGCCAATGAAACAGAAACTAGTCACTTTAAAGTAAATAACACTTGTATGATTTCAGAAAACAATTGGTAGAATTTTATATAAATATCATATCTCATAATTACAGGGAGTCTCAGGAGTTTGTAGAAAAATATGAAGGCGCACTGGGAAAAGGCAAAGGAAGGAAGTTCTATGCGTACAAAGTCATGATGACCAAAGTAAGTTTTAGGAAATAATATGAGTATATTTATGTATTAGAACTAATCATTGTGATCTGTTTTTTTTTTTTATTTAGAAATGGATGAAATTTCAAAGAGATTTTGAAAACTTTAAAACCGCTTGTATCCCATGGGAAATGAAAATAAAGGAAATAGAAAGTAGGTTCATGACAGCTAATGTGGATATTGAATGTAGCATAATCTCACACTGCTTTGCCATCTGCTACAGGCCATTTTGGGTCCTCTGTGGCATCATACTTCCTCTTTCTGCGGTGGATGTATGGTATCAACATGATTTTGTTTGGTCTGACCTTTGGCCTGGTCATGGTACCAGAGGTGAAAATCATCCTCAACAGTTTAATCTCCGTGCCTTTCAAATTATACAACCTTTAATATTTTCTTCAACAAACAGGCACTGATGGGGCGTCCCTATGGCAGTATACCGAGGAAGACCGTCCCGAGAGCAGAGGAGGGCAGTGCCATGGACTTTGCAGTTTTATGGGACTTTGGTGTCAGTAGATTATTAAAAGTCAACAAATCCAAATATTTTAGTTATTTTAAATTTAGTTTCTTCCACAGGGTTATGCACAGTATTCAGTCCTTTTTTATGGTTATTATAACAACCAGCGCGCCATTGGCTGGCTCAAGTATCGCTTGCCTCTGTCTTACTTCCTGGTTGGTGTGGGCACGGTTGCCTATAGCTATATGGTGGTCATTAGAACGTACGATTATGCCACACACTCATTATTAATCTTTTGTAAATCATCAGTGCTTTATAGCTGATAAACATTTGGTTTGTTTTTAGAATGGCTCGTAATGCAAATGAAGGTGGAGTTGGAGATGACAACAGCTTTAATTTCAGTTGGAAAATGTTCACAAGTTGGGACTATCTGATCGGAAACCCTGAAACTGCAGACAATAAATTTGCCTCTATTACCACCAGCTTCAAGGTTGTAAACACTTGTATATACACTACCAGTCAAAAGTTTGGTCACTCTCATTCAATGTATTTTTTTTCTTAATTTTTACTACTTTCCACACTTTGTATACATACAGAAGACTTAATATATGATGTAAGATATATGGAATTATGTAAGATATATGGAATTATGTAGCAAAGAAAAAAAGGTTAATATTTTATATTCAAGTCCTCAAACTTTGCGTTGTCGAAAAATATTTAGTAGATTTATTTAACTTTTTTTCTTTACTATATAATTCATATATCTTGCTTCATATATTTGATGTCTTCCATATGTATAAAATGTAGAAAATAGTAAACATGAAGGAAAAAAACACTGAATGAGAGGGTGTGTTTAAACTTTTGAGGTGGGGGTGTTTAAACATATACTACCAGTCAAAAGTAACTCCACTAAATATTTTTCGACAAACCAAAGGGTTGCTACTTTGAGAATTTGAATACAAAATATATAACAATTTTTAGATGTTTAACGTTTCTTCTTTGCTACATAATTCCATATATCTAACTTCATATATTCGATATCTTCTGTTTGTATATAAAATGTAGAAAGTAGTAAAAATAAAAAAAAAGACATTGAATGAGATGGTGTGTGCAAACCTTTGACTGGTAGTGTATATAGGGCTTTTATGTTGTAAGGATAATGCTCATTTTCATATACTAAACTAGGAAGCAATCTTAGAAGAACAAGAAAGTCGAAAAGACGACAATATCCACCTGACTCGTTTTCTGCGGGTTCTGGCCAATTTCCTGGTCCTTTGCTGCTTGGCAGGAAGTGGGTACCTCATCTACTTTGTAGTGCGGCGCTCTCAGAAGTTTACTCTGGATGGGTTGGAGAATCACAGCTGGTGGGAGAGAAATGAGGTAAATCAATTGAAATTGAAGACTGTAAGACTGCTCTTTGATAATGTAATTTCACAATAATGATAAATTATATCAACATGTCTTAACAGCAAAGGCAAGGTTTCCATTGTATTACAGATGCAGAATTGAATCACCAGTGACTCACAGTAGCCCACAAACGTCTGGTGTATACAGTACCAGTGTTATTAGTGGTCTTCTCTGGGACATGCATGAAACAGCTCTTTTATCCTCCCACTTGTCATTCTGAGGTCTGGGTGTCTTTCAGGTGAATATGGTCATGTCATTACTGGGGATGTTTTGCCCCATGCTGTTTGACGTCATCAGCGCCCTGGAGAACTACCACCCCCGTGTGGCTCTGCAGTGGCAACTTGGACGCATCTTCGCTCTCTTTTTGGGCAACCTGTACACCTTTATCATTGCTCTGATGGATGAGATCAACGTCAAAGTGAGGATTGTGTGTCTGTGCTATTGTGTGTTGTGGTGTAGCTAACAAGACATGTGTCCCAGAGAGAGGAGGAGAAGATAGTCAAGTATAATATCACTATGTGGGAAGCCAGTCTTTATAACGGCACCTTATCAGAAAACAGCACAGCTCCACCAATCACAGTGCACCCTGCTGATGTCCCCCGAGGGCCCTGCTGGGAGACGATGGTGGGCCAGGTCAGTGTGTGGGCTCCTTCATTATGTAACACTATCACTTTATTATTATATGCTGTATTATATGCTATGTTTTATGCATAGGCTAAAACCTAAATCTATATGACGGCATTAATCTTTCTAGGAGTTTGTCCGGCTAATTATTTCTGATACCATGACAACCTACATCACCCTTCTGATTGGTGATTTTTTAAGAGCTGTTCTCGTTCGGTTCCTTAACTACTGCTGGTGCTGGGATCTGGAGGCTGGATTTGTGAGTCATACAATATTTATACACATCAAAATAAACAATATTAAACAAAATTTCAATGTGTTTGTGGCTTATTATATTTGTATTCATTCTTTTTATGCCCCTCTCAAAAGCCATCATATTCTGAATTTGACGTGAGTGGCAATGTCCTGGGTCTAATCTTCAACCAAGGAATGATATGGTAATGAAAACAATTGTATATTTTGTACGCTGTTTTCAATGTTGTTTTGTGTTACATTAATTAGAAGTCTACTTTTTACCTCAGGATGGGTGCGTTTTATGCACCTTGCTTGCCCGCCCTGAATGTCCTGCGTCTCCACGTCTCCATGTATCTGCAATGTTGGGCAGTGATGTGCTGTAACGTGCCACAAGAACGAGTTTTTAAGGCCTCTGGATCCAATAACTTTTACATGGCTATGCTCCTAGTAATCCTCTTCCTCTCCACTCTGCCAGCTATATACACTATAGTCAGCATCCCTCCTTCATTTGACTGTGGACCATTCAGGTGAGAAGAGCCCCACTATTAAAGTACTTTTAGTTTGTACTTTAATCTAACTGTATATTCTGTTGTATTAACAGTGGGAAGAATCGAATGTTTGATGTAATTCAAGAGACACTGGAGTCAGACTTCCCAGCCTGGTTTGGTAAAGTCTTCAGCTATGCCTCCAACCCTGGACTAGTGCTGCCCTTCATATTACTCATGGTGTGAGTATAAGCTAAATATTGTGTTCCAAAATGCTGTGATTTTGTGTCATTTTAATCTTGTATCCCGTTTCTTAGCCTGGCCATATATTACTTGCAGTCCACATCAAAAAGTTACAAACAAGCTAATGTGGAATTAAAGAAGAAACTTCAAACGGTACCCAGACATTTAATATGTCACATTTGAGCCTGAATTAAACTGTAGGTTATATCTTAAAGGTGCACTATGTAACTTTTCTGGTGGTGGATCCACTACATGGTTGTTTCCATGGAGATATTCCACAATATGGCATTAAACCTACCAATTTTGCATTTAAAAAAAATATGGGTGTTTTACTTGCTCCAAAATCCCATGAAAAACCTGCATTCTCACTGTGAGTGGGATATCCACTCCACAGATATGACCTGTAACTTGTCTCCATGGTGATTGATACATTTAATGCCATGCTGTGGAACATTCAAATTATCTCCCTGGATACAAGCAGGTGGCACACTCCCCACCAGTCTTTTAGTACAATGTTGCGGTTTTGTAACGTTACAAATTGCCCATAAGAGGGCAGTAGAGTCAACATTTCTAAGGAGATGGCGTGGCTGTAACGTGCTAGTATTATAAAGTGTGTCTCTTTCCTAAAGCAAAACGAGGAGAACAAGAAAAAGAACAAAAAAGCAGCACTAAAAGCAGCAATGGATCTGGAGGAGGCGAGGAAAGCGGCAGAGCAAAAGGCAAACATCAAGTCCTCATCGCCTCAGGAGTATGAAAGTAAGATGGAACTTATTCAACATTTTTAAGAGACCAAAGTAAGTGGTTTTACTTTCTAGACATAGAATGGGAGGACGACCACATACAAAGACAGTACCATAGACGTGAAGTTCGCCAACAGCCCACGAGAGGTCCGAGCTCCAGACCCCACCACCACCATGGTAACTACGGGGCCCCTGGGTACCTGCCCGGGGCTCCGCGGCAGACGGAGCCGAGGATGCACCGATCACCAAATGTGCCAAGACACTAAGCAGTAAGATAGCAGTGAAGTTAAAAAAAGCACCTTACCGTCAAAGACACTGTGAGCCGTACGTTTAATAAATATTTACGAAGTTCCGTTTTAGTTTTACGTTAATTCTGCTTCATGAGTTTAGCAACGCCCAAACTTTCTGTATTATCGCGAGACTGGGACGTTTCTTTTGCGCAGACTGGACTGAAAAAGTTTATTTTTATTATAGGCGGAAGGCGACTATTATTATTTATGAATAGTTTGTAATTTCTGTGAATTGCACACTTTTAAGATACAGTATTGATAAAGCATGACAACAATAAAAGATGGATCCACAGCTGTTTGAAGACCTGAGACTTATATGTGCCGTTCTCCCTGGTGGGGAATGCTGCATAGGATTATTATGAAACAATGTAATGTTAATTCACTTTATTAAACAATCAAAGCAATTAAAATAAACATTTTATCATTTATCATTTTATTCAAATGCAAAAGCAGGTGTTTCACAAATATATGCAAAGCCTCTACATATACACCCTGTCCCTTAATTGGGCCAGGGTAGTAAAGTATTTATTAGACACAGAGACCATTTAACCTCCTTCTTGAGGAGTCCTAAAGTAATCCATCATTCCTGGTAATAATTAGCCTAGGCATTTTTGGCATTATTTTATTACTAATTTTGGCATTATTAGTCTACATCAAGTGAATGCAAAATTTGTATTGTGCTTTACAATAAGCAAAAAGACATACCTCAAAATGTGACTGTTTACCACACAGCCATATTCAATCTCCCAATGGTTGCTCAGAGGTCATGTCAATCAAACATGACAAACCTAGTTGTTCAATGTAGGCAACTATTAGGCATACTTACTAAAGTAATGAAATAAAAGTTATTGAGTGATTTAAATCTCTGAAATATGCTATAAATAACTTTAAACAATTTATAAATCCTCATAAAGCCAGTGACATTGAAGTTGTATTGATGCACATTATCAATTAATGGCTAGTAAGCATTAAGTATTCATTCTGCAGTTATTTGAGATAGGAGAATGTAGAAAGTGCTTATGTGATATGCTTTTATTATGTGCCAGGAAATTAATCACAGTATTTAAGAAATGCTTTTAGATGATTTTTGACATTGTTCTTGAAAGCTCCAATCCTGAAACATCCTAGAGCTGTGCCAATATAATCCCTGTCCCAGTTGCCCGCTGTTTCACCCTAACTAATGCTGCGTTTTGGCGGTGTCCCAGTCTGCTCCTACAGAAAACTGAGCCATGGTGGGTTACACATTACCGGACATCTCAATGTCCGCTGTACTGCTCAAGCATCTCCTATTCACTACATTAATGAATGAGGCTGAAGATAGTCTAGTATGAGCTGTGATTTGGCTACTTTCATTGTTTTTTCTGCAGATCAAATGATCAGTCCTTAATAATGTACTAATAATTTACTAAAACGTTTTAGAGTGAGTGGGAAATAGTTTAAAAATCCTGTAATAGACACAAATAATGCTAACTAAAATGTGTCATATTAGAGAATAAAATTGTCAGAAAGATCAATACTTTGATACTAAACAATACTAAGACTAGAAACTGGATATCCACATGAACACATATCAGTACTGAAAGATGGAACACATTCTGACCTTTCCAGATTAACTTCAGAAATGTCTTGATCTATATAACTAGAAGACAACATGATAATATTATTGAAACAAAACAATAATTCATTTGTTTGTGTAATTACATCTTATTGTGCAAAAATACTGTTTTTAAAATGATTATTGCAGTGAAAATGTGTTTTAGTATTGGTACTTTTCTTTAGCAACTCAACATCACTAGTGCCATTTCCTGTACGGTTTTACTGGTGAAAAACATTTGTGTTTTTCCTTATGATCCTAGAATGCTTTTGACTCTCTCCTTTGTTGTACTGTAGCATCTCCTGTTTCCTTGTATTATTTAACAGCTCACATCTGCCATTTGACTGGCTGGTTACAGTGAGATATTATATAAACGAACAAGTTCAGGTGTGCCCCTTTTTCTAATTTGTCATATTTAACTTCATCATCTTGAGTGACATAAAATAATTTGATCATGTAAAGTAAAAAACAAAGCTAAAACTAGTTGACACACATAGAATATATATAGAATTATGTATAGCCCTACTAATCTCCATTTCAATTCCAATCACTTGTTTCAAAGCACATTTTTTTAAAATCAAATATTAGTTAGTTTAAAAAAAAAAACCAAACAACAAAACATTTTAGTATCTTTCTTTTTGCTCCAATATCCAAGAAATCCGATTATTGTTATCTACTGTACCCACCTGACCTTTAATGTCAAATGTCAAAGTTTTTGGTGTCCCTCTGTATAGGATTGCTTGATAGATTAGCATTTGGATTGACAACCCCATTGTATGAGTTTCCTTCCCCCCCGAGCTACTGATTATCATCTCATGGAGTCCGTCTGTCACGGTCACCAAGGAGCTGCCTTACACACCGTTTAAATACCTGAGCAGGGAGGGACACTCCTCGGGTCAGTGTCAGTGTGTTACATACGTGCCACTGGGGCTTTCTGGAAACAACATCGGTCATGGAGATGACGCCACAGTTTTCACAAATGGAATAGTTTAATTTGAAGTGGGTACAGCTGCAACTTCAAGATGCCACCAAAACGGAAGAGTAATGCTGTAAAGGTGGAAGATGGTAAGTCTTTTAAAAAATACTTCAAATACTTTCTATCTAATTTACATTTACTGAACAATGTCGTATTTTTATCCATAGTTGGGATGGACGTGGATGCTGTGACTGATGATGACAGTGAAGGTAAGATGCAAGAGTTGCTGTTGGTTGACCTTTAAGTTAGAGCAAGTAAATTTGAATCATAGTCTACTACAAACCAATTACAACAATTAACAAAAGAATACTGATCTCAACAAAACTTCTATCACTGGATAAAGTAAAAAAGTACTAGAATTTTATTTAGGCAAAGTTTTTTTTGTCTAATTTGCTCAAAATTCTTTACTTGATTGTGTCTTTTAGAGGAGGCCAGGAGGAAAAGTAAAAACAGAAGGGCCAAACCCCAACGCAAAGCCAAAAAAACTAGTGATGATGAAGAGGATGAAGATGAGGATGAGTCACCAAGGAAACGAGGCAGAAAAAAGAAAAAGCGAGACAGTGATGAGGATGAGGACGATGAAGACAGAAGTGTAAAAAAAGGCTCCAAAGCTTCAAGAAAGAAAAAAGCCAAGGACGAGAGTGAAGAAGAGAGTGAAGAGGACAACAAGAAGAAGAAAAATGGGAGAAACGGAGGAGGCAAAGGTGTGTCCAAAAAGACTAAAGAGGAGCAGAACAAGGACAAGAAGGGCAAAGGCAAAGGCAATGGCAAAGACAAAGGCAAAGACAAAGGCAAAGACAAAGCTGGAGACAAGAAAAAGAAGGGCAGGTGCAGTATTCTCTGAGAGCTCACCCTGCACGCGCCATACTACTCAGACCATGTGGCATATATTCAGGGGGTCGTACATTTTAAACCATTGGAGCAACTTTAGTCTCCTGAATATATATATATACATATATATCATGTCCACAGACTGCTTACAAGTTAATCCATGCACACAGTCCTTATCTGTGTCAGTGCTTACTTCAAAAACATGGTTTATGACCCTGCAGCACTAGGTGTCCATACAATTCATGTTCCATACACATTAGTATTCCTGCCATAGATTCATGCCATGGTTCACGTATTTGCCATTTTCAACTTTAACTTTAAAATGTTACTTTTCAATCCCCATGTATGTTCAGTTGAGGCCATTTTTTTCTTTTCAGATCACTGAATGTAACCTTTTATACAAGGTATATAACACTGCTTGCGCATAAATAGCAATATAATGGGCCATAACTATAAGTTTTCTATGGGCCCCAACAGAAATATGTTGTCATGCTTGTTTATTCTTGCCAAAGTAATAACTTCTTAAACCTTATGATAATTACATAAGCTAAGACTATGGTAACTGGTTTACAGTATTTATAACTGGGGTAACAGTGTTTTGTCGCAGCAACTCCTAAAATAACAAATTGGTGTTTGGCTTGTTTTTAAGATTTCAAACATACTTTGTATTTGTAACATATCACAGATATTCAGTAAGGAGGAGTGTGCAGGGTTGTGTTGTTGACACCATTGACACCATAATCACAAACTTTACTGGAGGAATAGAATAGAAGTAAAATATTACAAATCTCCCAATGCCTCAAATTCTTTAGCTTTGTAACATAGCACATTAACATTGTAGAGCTCAGATTTGGTTGCTAGTCTTTCCCACATTAGCTCTTCGTCTGATTCTGACTCTGATGAAGAATCTATGTCGGAAGGAGAGATGGAAGCCCTGAAGGAAGAAGTGGAGGAAAAAAAGAAGCTAATTGCTACGTTAAGAACCAAACCATGGCGCATGAAGAGGAGACTTGTACACCTCAAGTAAAAAATATATAGCTATACATTTTATTATAGTGTTGTGAATTTAGATTTTGCAGGGCCCCTTAATTTTCTTCTTTCATGTTTTTCTTGTATACTACATTTATACCATCACTTATGTCATGTACATGTGATGTGATCTTGCATAATTAAAGCATTTCATTTTGACTTTGATATATTTCTGTGTTGCATATATTATAATCTCATTCCATAAAAACACAGTTAGCATTAATCAATCTTAAGCTGAGGCTCATAGGTCAGCGTGTGTCTAGCTTGTTCCTCTAAGTACAGTTCAGTAAGCAACCTTTACGACAGGCAACATGAGAGGCTTGCTATGTTAACTTTTTCATGAGCTTGACACTGTTTAATGCATGCTGTTGTGGCGGACTGACGTGCTCTTTGCCTGGCCCTATTCTCTCAACATAGTCCTATCATCAATCAGTAAATCATACCAATTTCTACATGCTCTACATGCTGTCAACGCTAAATAATTCATATGATGGTTTTGCAGTTGGCAAGTGGTATAATCAGAGGATGTTGAATATTTAATTGTCAAACTTTGTTTTAATTTGTGAAACAGAGAGGCCCAAGAGTTTGTGGAAAAGTTTGAAGGAGCTCTTGGGAAAGGAAAAGGACGAAAGTGGTATGCTTACAAAGTCATGATGACAAAGGTAATTCACTATTTTAACAATGCTGCATGTTTATATGTTTAATAATAACAGCACTCTCATTTCATTACAGAAACTAATCAAATTTAAACGTGACTTTGAGAACTTCAAAACTGCATGTATACCCTGGGAGAGAAAGATAAAAGAAGTAGAAAGTTGGTACCATTACCTTTATATTTAACATTACTTACCTTTTTGTTTTGTTACTTAATTCATTATTATTACTGCTTTTTCTGTCACTGCAACAGGTCACTTTGGATCTTCCGTTGCTTCATACTTCATTTTTCTCCGGTGGATGTATGGTCTTAACCTGGTGCTGTTTGGATTCATGTTTGGGCTGGTTGTGCTGCCTGAGGTACGAATGTGTCATGAATATTCTGTTTTCAGATAAGATGTAATAGTTATTATTAAAGAGTATAATAAATCGTACGCAAACTATACAATACTTGCTAACATTTTGTATTGTCTTTTCACAGATTCTTATGGGTCTTCCTTATGGCTCCATAGCAAGAAAGACAGTACCCAGACCAGAGCAAGACACAGCTATGGATTTCTCTGTTCTCTTTGACTTTAATGTGAGCTTTCATTCATCCATTTTCAGTAACTGCTTATTTCACTAAAATTTCACTTGCATTTCTCTATGTTTTTTCTTCTTACAGGGATATTGCAAATACTCGTTTCTTTTCTATGGCTTCTATAACAATGACCGGATGATAGGAGTGCTGAAGTTCAGGCTGCCCCTGTCCTATCTGCTAGTGGGTGTGGGCATATTTGGATACAGCTTGATGGTTGTTGTCAGAACGTAAGGCTTATGTTTATATTATCGCTTTAATTTTATCTGAATCAGTTTAACATGTTTTTCCTTATTGCAGGATGGCTCGAAATTCAAATGAAGGAGGTGAGGGGGCAGAGGAGGGGGAGTTCACTTTTAGTTGGAAAATGTTTACAAGTTGGGATTATCTGATTGGAAATCCTGAAACCGCAGACAATAAATATGCATCCATTACAACAAGCTTCAAGGTTAGTGGATGTTTTTCCTGTCTTTAAGTTTCTTTGAGTTGCCCCTCATTACTGGAGTCACTTAAACAATATATACAAATAATTGATTGACATTGTATTTCAAGTTATATTTATGTATATTTTGTTGGTTGTAATTCCTTAATTGTTATTACTAACTTGCCACTGTAGGAATCCATTGTAGATGAGCAGGAGAACCAAAAAGATGAGAACATCCACCTGCGGCGGTTTCTTCGGGTTTTGGCAAACTTTATGATTCTGTGCAGTCTTGGTGGGAGTGGATTCCTCATCTACTATGTTGTGAAGCGGTCTCAGGAGTTTGCGGAGATGGATAACGATGAGCTCTCCTGGCTTGAAAAGAATGAGGCAAGTTCAAAACAACAACAGCACTTAAGCATGACATTATCACCACGTACTAGTGAAATTAGTGACAGCCATTTACGCTGTTCTTAGGTTGAGTTTGTAATGTCTCTTCTTGGACTGGTGTGCCCGCCCCTGTTTGAAACCATTGCTGAATTGGAGGACTATCATCCTCGTATTGCTCTGAAGTGGCAGCTTGGGCGGATCTTTGCTTTGTTCTTGGGAAATCTCTACACTTTTCTCTTTGCCCTGTTTGATGAAGTTACTGCTAAGGTGAAAGCTCACATATCAGAAAACATGATGTATTCCTGTTGTTTATTTGAAAATATATATTTTGTACACAAGCTGTATATTAGTTGAGGACACTGTAAAATATATAATTACATATATAAAATACACATATATATATAATAAAATTCATTAACTAAAGTATACATTTTAATTTTGAACTGAGTGTAAGTTAATATATAAGCCTACATATAAAAAAAGTTCTTGTTTGTTGTTTGTACTTAGCTGGAGAAAGAACAACTAATCAAGAATGCCACCATATGGGCCTTGAATGAGTACTACGCCAACTACAGCAGTTTTCACAATACAACAGATATCCCTCCACCTAACATTTCCCCTGCTGATGTAGTCAGAGGCCCATGTTGGGAGACTGGGGTGGGAATAGTAAGTCCTCATCTTATATCCCCTTATACTTCATAACATACACTCAAATTCACCAATAACCCTGTTTATTTCCTGTTAAGGAATTTGTGAAACTTATTGTATCAGACATGCAAGTGACCTATTTGACTATTCTCATTGGTGACTTTGCAAGAGCGGTCATTGTGCGCTTTCTCAACTACTGCTGGTGCTGGGACCTGGAAGCTGGATTTGTAAGTATTTTCTGCTGTAAAAGGTACTCTATGTCTCCATGGAGATTGTTATTGCCTTTCTTGGAATGTTCTGCAGTATGGCATTAAACTTACAGGTAAAATCTGACCTTGCTCATAGTAAGAATGTATGTTTTCCCAGGTATTTTCTTAGCCGTAAAACCACCTGCAGTTGAATAAATGCGCAAAAAATAATTTAATGTCATACTTTGAAACATTTCAGACAAAGCAATGATATCTTCATGGAGACAAGCACCCGAATGTTGCATAGTACACCTTAAAATAGCACCCTATAAAAATGAATGATAACAGGTCATTCACTAAAATACAGATGTTTTTTTAATCACCATATTATGCTTTTATGGCTGTGTAAAATGATTTGAATGGTTGAACTTTTAATTCAGTATCATAAATACAAAACACTTTTCTTAAGCAGTTACTGAACACTGTGTGAGTAGTAAGACTCTTTATTTGAATCCATGTCAACCCGATACTATACAATGACATCTGGCATGTCAGACGATGCCTAACATTGAGGGAAACTGGATCTATGCCTGAGAACTTAATTACAGAGAGAGAATAGAGACCTGAAAGGGAGATGTAAAGTGATAAATCAATATGCTAATCATGTTGTTTTTTCCAGCCTTCTTATGGAGAGTTTGACATTAGTGGCAATGTACTGGGACTCATCTTCAATCAAGGGATGATATGGTAATTGGTTATTGGGTTAATCAGTGAATTATTGCTCCAATTTCCCCCCACCATCTAGACACATAGTTGTTTTAAATGAATTGGTTACTTCATTGATTGCAATCTAAATCTCTCTATGTCATCCTTAGCAACTGACAGAAACAAAAATGCATTTGTTTATGATTGGTTTAGTGCACATAAATCCACATTTTGTTATAAACTACATATGTAGATCATGATTTTACATTTTGTACTGCAATATTAATCTAAAAAGGCTTGATAATAGAAAGTTCACCATAACAAGCAGAAGATTTTAAATTATGTGTTTTTGTTGTTGAAAACCTCGCTTTAAGTCAAATCAATATCTGAAATGTCTCTACAGGATGGGAGCCTTTTATGCCCCCGGTTTGGTGGGTCTAAACGTTCTCCGTCTCCTGACCTCCATGTACTATCAGTGCTGGGCTGTGATGTCCTGTAACGTTCCTCATGAGCGTGTCTTCAAGGCTTCACGATCAAACAATTTCTACATGGGACTTCTGCTGCTTGTGCTGTTCCTCAGTCTGCTACCTGTCGTCTACACTATTATGACATTACCTCCATCTTTTGACTGTGGGCCATTTAGGTCAGTATTAAACTCTGGATAGTGTAAAATGGTAGTAATGGGGGAATGTATGTATGTAGGGAACATGATTCCAACTATATGGGCAACAATGTACTGTGAATATAAACCAATGCAGTTTGACTTTATTTTCCTTTTAGCGGTCAGGAGAAGATGTATGATGTTGTAATGGAGACCATAGAAAATGATCTACCTGCCTTCATAGGAAATATATTCACGTATGCCACAAACCCTGGACTGATCATGCCTGCGGTTCTTCTCATGATGTAAGTGCAATTTTGTGGCCATTATCTGTTAGACATCACTGACAGTACTTTAATATAAACTCATCACAATTTCTCAATATTTAGTTTAATTACCTTTTTTCTCTTCTAAGTCTGGCACTTTACTACCTTAATACAACCTCAAAAGGGTACCAACAAGCAAACACTGATCTTAAACGGAAAATGCAAATGGTCAGCATGTTATTTTATATAATTGTCTTCTTCTTTTTGTTAAAGTGGAACTGATATAAAATGGTGTGTCATCTATATAGGCTCGAGATGAAGAGAAGAATAGAAGAAACAACAAGGACAGTACCAACCAAGTGATGAAGGACTTAGAGGCACTGCTCCCCAATAGATCTTTGGCACCCCCACCTGAAGAAGAGGAAGAACCACCCCCAGGTAAAGTGTTTTGGCTACAAACACTAAATAAGAAGTGGGCTGTCCTCCTGACCATGTTGTGGTTTTATTGTCCTCAGAGGTTGTGGTTGATAAAGGAAGCAAGTCTCCCAAAACAAAGCCATCTAAAAAGAAGGGAGAAAAGGGTGAGAAAGAGGTAGATTTACAAAAAGAGGTGTCACTGGCTGCACAGAACCCCAAAAGTCCCGTGACACGTGCTCCAGGATCGAGGGGAGCACCTGCTGGAAATGCTAAAGGGACTCAACCTGGAAAGGAGCGCAGTCGAGGTGGGGCCTCTAAATAATGTGAACTGAATACACACATACGTAACAGCACTGCAAGATTAGATAATAGGTTTTCTTTTAATACATGATGTGTATTAATAATACATTACAGATCACAATAGCACAATATTAGGAAACCGTGGTAGAGCTGTAATCAGTTTACTGGTCACTAATGTGGTTTGATTTCATAAAGAAATCCATATGAGTTTCTAAATAGTTGTGTATTATATTTTTATATGATTTCAATTAAAGAACATTTGTTAGAAACAAAAATTAGCTTTTCTATTTATTTATTTAATGTATTATTTATTTATTTAAAAAAGGATCATGTACAATTAGAACATAACTGTTGCCATTTGATGTACCAGAGTTAGTCTTGGGCTCATTTACAACTGCAGTCTCCTGGCAGGAAAAAGAAACACACACAAACATTTGACAAAACACAGACAGTGACAATGGGTTGAAACACAATGTGTGTACATGTATTAAAACTAGCACACCCTTCCATACACAGACACAGACACACACATTCATACATACAGAGCCAGAACCATTGGAGCATAGAACCTAAGGAGATTAATGGCTACAGTTTTGGGTGTCTGTACGTGTTTTTTTTTTTACTTAACGCTGTTGATTGTGACACATGACTTTATCAAGTCAGGTAACATATTCCACTTTGTAGTAGCCTTCACTGAAAAAGCCCATTGTCCCAAGGAGGAGAGACGGAAAGATATGGTACAGTCATGCAGAGAGGCTATTCTTGTGGATCACAGTGTTTGTAGCACAATAGCTCACAAAGTCCTTCAAACTCTCAGGAGCTAAGCCACTTAGAATCTTGAAAAATTTAAACTTTTCAAGACTCAAAGATCATTTGCCAAGATGTTACAGTGATGGTGCATTAGAGGCTTTTAATCAAAGATCTTTAAAGCTTGACTCTAAAGGTCTAATAGTGGTTTCCCCAGTCTGTCCCCAGCAAGTGATGCAGTAGGACAAGTGGGAAAAAATAAGAGCGTGCATAAATGTTCTGGCAGGATAGAAGGTCTAATATGTCTGAAGTTAGTTCAACACTTTTTATTAGAAACATAAATCTAACATATTTTTAACCCTCTGTGACAGTTTGAGTCATTGCCTTGACTGCCTTGATAGTACTGTAGGCCATATTCTCCTCTGATACTGAGAGGAGAATGTTGAATATATTTACTTTAATATTTTGAGTAACACATAGAGATATCACATTGATAGGTATTATTCACAGCTCTCTGCCATTTCCTGACATTTTTAAGCCACCAAAGGGCACTGGGCACTCATGGCATTGTAGCAGTTAACCCTAATCACTATATGATAATTAGGTACATGTATTAGTGGTATATTTTGATTACATATTACATATGTCGAAGATGCTTACTGTACCAGTTTGTAGCTGGCTTTCGCATTGGCTTTTTCAGTGACTCTGACCCTTACTGCTTTCCACAGTCTATCAATGCCATCACCTTATCTAACTACTTCTGGCCAGTCTATTTAGACCAGATTAAAGCACAAAATATTTTCAGCCTTTAGTATGACACATTAAATAGGCATACAGTGTTCTACTATACCTGTGGTCACTGGTCCCAGAACTTTGGCCTTGGAATTTTTTACACAGAGTTGGATAAACAGATGATAGATAAACTCTTTGACAAAGACCCTAGATCCAGCCAGGCAGCACTGTCCCTGGTTAAAGAACAGACCACTGTGGGCCTGCTCCACTGTAAACTCTATTATAAACAAGCCTTAGTGATTTGTTTTAGCTACTGTGATGAACAATACTGACTGTAGTAGACTCACAGAAAGATACTTTGTCTATGTCCATGTGATGTGCAATGGCGCCACCTGCTGTCTTCCCATAGCCTGGCACCACAGTCACGACACCTGATGGAAACCTTGCCTAAACAATAAGGAAACCCAATATGTGTTTTCCCCTTAAGAATAATTTCTCTGTCATTTTGAAAGTAAAAGAGTAAAAATATTAGTTGAAGTAGGACATTACATGCCCTGCCAAAATGTGTTATCTTTGGGAGTCGCGGCTGACGTGACCTCGGTCTGGTGAAGTCCTGTTAGGGGCATACTGGAGTCTGTTAGAACCCACTGAGCCACTTTATATCTACTACCTGCCCTAACACAAGGCACTGCTCCTGTAAGACTCCCATTGCACTGCCCTTTCTAAGCCTTTCTAAAATAAATGTAAAGATTCTATTTCTATCAATACATCATCAAAACAGCAGGAGTCATCTATTCTCATGATTTTTTTTAAAATTATATTTTACACATACATCCAATACAAAATGTGGATTGTATAATATTATTCATATTCATTCATATGTTGTTTACTGTGTTGTACCAGAATGTACCAATCAATTATTAAAACACAGGATGCAAAAAGCTAAAAGAGGCCAAACCTCCATGAAAGTATGTACACACTTCACTGTCTATTTATGAATGATTTGATGATTTCATTGCAAAAGTCAAGGGCATTATTTGTGTTGAAACCTTCACTGCAGAAATGTCAAATATCCTCCTCTTCCACAGTCTGTCCAGCCTTAAGTTTTGAGATTATCTTCAAAACAGATTGCATAAGAAAGATAAATGGGAAAGAAAAAAACATGATCAGATAAGTAATATTCGCCGGTAATGAAATATCTGAGCTTCTTGTAAACTGTAGGTTGTCAGGAAGCACACCTCTTTTAGGTGAGCTATCTCTTTACTATCCACAAATCTCTGAGCATTGTTGGTGATAGCTTTCACTCTCGTTGCATAGCTAAAATTTCAAAGGCACATTAATTAGGGTTTGGTTCACATTGTTATTAAAATCCTGTTTAGAAGTTCTTTACATGAGTGAAGTAAGTGTCTCATCAAGGTTGTATCCTGATGGTGATATATTTACAATCATCAGTGTTTTGGCATTACCCCCAAGGGAATCCTGCATGATCTGTCAATACAATTAATACCTATTAATATTTGGTTTCCTAAACATATAATATAAATAAGAAGAACATACAGATGGATGTCGTGCCTTTACCTGTGTAAGTTTGCTATTCCTGTAGGGAACATGGGGAAGTTCAGAGGACAAGGCAGAGATCACATCCCCCAAGGCACTCAGAGATTTGTTTATAGAGTTGGCTTCCTACAAAAAGATAATTTTGTTGATGAAGCAAAAACATAAAACATATTGACAGTACCTAAAAAGCAAACCTTAAGTTTGTGGTCCTTAGCACCAGTCTTGGCAGCCCTCTCACTTCCAGCCAGATCTACAAGACTTAGTTTTCCACTGCTGATGCTCCCATTGGTCAGGTTCTTGCTCTCAACTTTGATGCCAACTATAAGGTGGGATCGAGAGCTTTCTACATTCATCTCTGGCAGAGAAAAACATGGAAAAACTTAAAAACTAGTGAACTAACTGCAAATTGGATCAGATTATATTTGTGGAAAAAATCTGAGATACCAGATTGAGTTTGCCGTAACATTTTAGATACAGATAAGAAAGTGACTATAGCATTATCATACAATAAGCAGTTACTCAGGACACCAGGAAGACCAATAAGGATATTTATGAATTTTGTTAAGTTTGTAGTTTTTGTCTTAATTATTGCAGAATATTGTGATGCATTTTAAACTGAACATATGCGTTCATTGTAATTTTAGTCCAACTGTATTAAATGCTCAGTAGCTTTGTTTGAGCTGAAGCCATTATGCCCTAAAAAGCTCTTACTGGTGGCTGCGATGTGTCTGTTGGCACAGGCCTGTTGAAACAGAGCATAGAGTTGCTGGGCACTGGACGCTTCCTTGGTCTCAGCTCCCTGGGCGAACACCACTCCTTTCCTGTTCCTCTTGATCTCTACACGTTTGCTCTGGGCCTCTCCACCCGGACTCACAAAGAGGTCCTGCAGCCGGTCATTATACAGCTCCAGCATATAGGCAGACACCTGCGAGAGAAGAAATGTTGCATAATAAGACAGTTTATTGGAGGCTTTGTTTAAATTTTACCTTGAAGTTGAATTTGGTCTTGTTTTCTTGTATTATATCAAAAATAGCATTAAAAGATCTTGGCATGATTCCCGGGTTCTTCCTTTCTTTGTCACCAACCATTGTGTAAGTTTTTCCAGAGCCGGTTTGGCCATATGCGAAAATACAGACGTTGTAGCCATCAATGGCAGATTGGATTAACCTAGGGAAATATTTTAAATCCAAATCAATGTTTGAAGTTGATATAATGCTTTTTTGGCACAGACAATACATACATAAAATTTGAATCGCAATGAACAAAACCTTAAACTTAATCATGTGTTGATTACAGTTTTTCTTTGTAAGGAGTAAGGAGGAAATTGTTCTCTGGATTTGACTAATTCCTTGTTGCTGAAGATGAGCCAAATAAAATGGGCACAATGTCACAGACATAAACTGTTAAAACACTGCTCACAATGGAAAATATGAACAGTATTTTTATGAATCACACAGACTTAACATTAAAGTAAGGCAAACTTTGTGCCAATATGTAATTATATGGTGGTCTCACCGGTTGGCGTCTTGAAACAGGTCCTCTTGAGTGGCCTCAGCACTAAACACCTGGTCAAACTGAAACTCCCTCGGCCCTCTGGGAGTCTCCACATTTACTGAATAATCATCTATTTTCTCCACAACAACAGCACTGCCCTGAGCAGCCTCTGTCTGATTCACAGGGCGGATACGACAAAACACTCGGATTTTACCTGAGTAAAAATGGGTAAAATAAGTAGGCTATATATAAATGGACAGATATAACAAAGTAATACTTACCTTTCAGGTCTTCCACTCTATTGTAATACTTCTTTCTTAATGTCCTTTCAGATGTGTAGTTTTCAATTAGCTTCTTTTTTTCTTCTTTCGCTAATTTCATCTAGGCACAAATGCACATACATATATAATCTTAATTGTCATGGTAATAAATAAATAAATAAATAAAAAATAAGAAAACATACCTCGTCCTGGAGAACAATAAACTTCTCAGCAAAACCTTTAACTCCCTCTAAGGTTTGGACTGTCCCTTGTCCCAAAACATCCTCCAGTTCAGATATGGCATCACACTCTAGTATGCATGCAAAGAGTTTTAGAATAACAAAAATGACATTTTACTCCCTTGCATCTTTCACCACCCACTGAGGAACTGGGCTGGGGTACAGACTACAACACGGGGAGTTGTGCTGAGGCATTCTATTGGTTGGAGGATGGGCTAACTCAATCCATACAACTCTGTCACTATGCGGTTAAAACTTGTATTTGAAGATACTATCTTTATTTACCACTAATGGTAGGAACTTGTCCTGTTCTGATGCAGAACAACGCCAGCTGAGTAACTTCTAACTCTTTTACAGTTTCTTGTAGTAAAGTGAGCTGTGACTCATATTCTTCTGATCTAAAAGAGGAGATATTTGATTTAAAAAAACAGCAACCAACATCTTTCAGGGGTACAATGAAATCACAAACATCTATAGTCTCACTGGTCCTTATCTTGACCCCCTGTGTCTAGTTGGCCAAGTTTATCCTGGGCCTCTTTCAGGCAAACTTGATTCTCTTCAATCATTGTGGTTAGAAGTGCTTTGCTTTCCTCTGTGACTCTACAAATAGCTTTAGCCTGGAGAAGTCAGAAAAAATGAAATAAACCACAGTATGTCAAACTGTATGCCAAACTAAAGAGCACCAGTTAAACAGCACCTTTTGGATGACACTAGATAGTAGGATAGTACATTGTGGCAAAGGCACAGGTGGAATCGGGCTCTGACACTCCAGCAGCTCTGTTATCTCCCTCTCCCTTTTGTACAAACTGTCCTTTAACTCCTCAAGGCGAAGTTTGGCGCCCTCTAACTGAGTATTTGACTCGTTGCAGGCCTGTAGAAAATAAAATACTTTAATAAAAAAACATTTTACATTTCTTACAAGAATTGAACAGAAACAACTTACTTCTTTCTTTTCTGAGGTCTCAGCTTCTTTAGCTTCTTGGGACTGGACAAGCATCTCTTGAACTTTTCCTACTTCTTGCCGGGCCATCTGCAATTCCTGCAGTGCTTCAGACAACGTAAAGAAGTAAAGCAGACTAGTGAAATAATAAGTTGGGCTAAATGCATGTAGCGCAATTCAAATCAGCAAACTGGCAAAGAATATCTAAATTTGAATACACATTACAAGGACTCACTTGAAGCCTGATGGTTGTGCAGCATGTCCAATCTATTTGAAAACATTTCCAAAATTTTGCTCTGAATGGACAAATTAAAAATAAAAAGAGCCCTAAGTTTCTTTTTGGCCATTCTATGCTCAAATCACAACACAAGGGGGAGCAGTGACCAATGGTTAGTTAGTAATGAAGCTTGCCAAGTTAAAGCCCAACCTTTTCCTTCTGCCACTGTAAGGCCTCTTCTTTACTCCTCCTTCTCTCAGCTCTCTGTTCCTCCAGCAGCTGACTGTTCTGTGCAGACAACGCCTACAAGACAAAAATACCCATAATACATACATCATATAAAATAACAAGAGATACTAATACGAAAACTATAAAAGGGCTAACCGCCACTTGTTTGTCCAAGTCAGCATTCTTCATCTCCACTTTTTCTTGATAAAGATGAAGCATCTTTTTAAGACTATTCAGTTTGTTCTGGTAATGAGATCTGATACGATCTGTAATGCATTCCTGTTCACTCAACAAATGTGTTAGTGTCAAAATTTTACTTTACATATGTATGTCTGAACAAAAATAAGGACCTGGTTTGCTCTTGCCGTTGCTTTGAAGCTAATCTCCAACTCCTTCACTATCTCCAGGTGTTTTCTTTTGAGTCTTTCTATGTCACGGGCTATCTATTCAAATGTAAAAAAATATATATATTAATTGGAAAAGGGTGAAGGGTAAACAGCATGCTGGCATTATATTCATTCATGTGTGTTGTTAAACTACTACTTATGATACCAGTTATATCTATAGTTAGATGAGCGTCACAGTGGTAACCATGTGAGTGTGAGCAACAAGTTTTCATAATGTGCCCAGTGCTCTCAAACTGAACTTGCACAAATGAAAGTCTGTTTCTATATGATAGATGTGATACACCCTGTGTCATGTACCTGAGTAATACACATCTCTGCAGACTCATAGGGGATGTAAATCTTCTCAGCATCCAAAGTTTGATCAGACTTTGTCACCCCTAAGCATAGAAGAGTACAACTAGCTTAGTTTGTACGTAACATAACAAACAACTAGTGAATAAATGCATACTGTACCCTGGCTAAACTCTTGTCTATGACGCATTCTCCGGGTACCACTGAACCACTGTCTGACAGCAGCCCACCTCTTCATCCACACAGACCTGTGACGGGCGGCAGCTTAAACAATAGGAGGAAATATTCAGTGTAACAAATGGTCCAGTGATGTCTCACAGCAAAGTTCAACCAACACATAGTGTTATTTTCTCTAACACTCTCTTTCCTATATGTGAAATGTGAAAAAATAAACTAATTGTTTGGTGTATTGGGCCATGACTTTAGTCAAACAAAGGGGAGGATTTCAAGTTTAAATATATCCTGTTTTACAACACAATTCTTTTCACCCAAGCTGTGAACACACATCACCAATGTCTGTGTAATCCCTCAGTTGTCCAGGTGTGATCCATAGTAAAAGCCAAAGTTAAATCTGATCAGATAGCTGCTGCACACTGCCTTATATCTAGATATAAGGCAGTGTGCACCAATAATCTGACCAGAACTGAAGAAGTGGCTTGGATGAGCAGCGAAACGTCTTCACTCCCACATCATCAATGTAAACAAGTGTCAGTTATATTTGCATAATGTACACAAGGTCAAACCAATAATGGTGCTCTGCATTTTATTATGTAAATTTATAATAATTTTATTATCTTGGTTAAATGTTGTTAAAAGTGAACAAAAACATACATGCAAGACAATACAATACAGACAATACAGCAAAGATTATGATATATTTATTACAGATTTAACATACATTTATTCATTTTATAAATACTATTTAACATAAATTTATAATGAAAGTGTATTTACATTATGTATTACCAGCGTATTTTTATTATTATTTTGTTTGTTACTCATTTAAAACAGCATTATGTTATTAGTTATAATTGTAATAGAAATGCATAGGAAATGATTTATACGTTTCTCCTTCTGAGTTTTTGACTTGGCATTTTCTCTTTTTTGTGCATACTTCATCAGGATGTTACCTTCCACTCAGCTGGACCTTTCAGTGGAGAAACACAGATTGTGACATAATAGAAGGAACAGAGAGTACCAGCATCATTATTTGTAGAATTTAAGAGCTGGTCTCACCTTGCCTGTTGTCCCTGTAGCGGTCTCCCTGCGTGTTATGAGGCTTTGGACATGGCCTGTCTTCCCTTCTCTCTGGGACACTTCCTGGTAGCTCCTCCAGCACAGCGGCTGTGGCTGCTACATGGACGGGCCTCGATGACACTCCAGGCTCCTCAAAGGTGGGTGAGGTTTTCTCCCAGGCAACTGAGCAAATACACACAGATATTAGGACTAGGATGTTGATACCCAACATCCTACTTGTCAGATTCTGTTATATTAAAGGCAATACAACTTTTAGAATAAAAAAAAACATTGAAACATTACTTCAGAGGATAAATTTCAACAGAGCGAGAGTCTCAGATATACGATAACAATAATGTAATTGGTTAAAACAAATGTTATATTTTGTGGCCTACAATATAAAGGCTTCTATGTGTGTTATTTTCATGCATTTCTCTGACTCCAAGCAGATGAACGATGTGGTAAACAGTAGCAAAGAAGCTAAGCACTCTTCACTTATGTTTCTACCTCATTATAGCTTTTAAATATTTTTCATTTATTGTAATAATTGATAAGTGCATGAGTTACACATACGTTGCTTTCCGGCTGGTGCCACTGCATGATTTCGTCCAACTTTCTTTCCCAAGTAAGTCAGAGTATATCCTTTATGAGATCCAGCTGGATTCATATACATCTTGTTTATTGACACTGTTCAGTAACAATCCCACTCCACCCTGAAAAAAGCAAAACAAAGCTAATGAATTTTAGATCAATTTTAAACAAATCTCAAATAAATATCTAAAACTAAAATGAGAATGTCTTGGCATTTTTGAGAGGAAATAAACTCCTGAACAGCCTTTAAACTATTAGCAGATGTGAGTTGGTACATTGCACAGCACATTATAAAAATGAAATCATGCTGTCAGCCACTTTGAGCTACAGCTTATCCCGTTGACATTCAGAAAATCTAACCTGAACACTCCTGTAGCTGTACTACTATACAGGCTTTACAGGTTTTGTTTATTTTATACAGGCTTTGCAAGTTATGTGTATTTTATACAGGCTTTGCACGTTATGTTTATTTAAGTCTTCGCCACTTCACCTAGGTTGAACTGTGTCTTCATTATACTTCTTAAGCAGAAGAAATGGTAATATCACAATAACATGTTATTTTACAAAGTAGCATTACAGATTACATTACATTATAATGTACGCCTAGTCACACATAGACACTATAAAAAACAATACAAAGTACAAAGTAGTAGAGACCAGAAGATACAACTGAAAAAGGACCAACATTTAAAGCTCACCTTGTTGAAGAGAAGCCCCAGCAGAGTCTGAATCAGACTGGGATGTGTCGGCTCCCCTCTGATCGTCCCTGGGAACCAAACTCTCAACAATCTTAAATTATTAAACCCAAGAGATGAAGTTTCACTGCGGCCTGGCTTCAGCCCCATAGAGAATGTATGTAAAAAGATGCTCTAACCACTACTCGAGTTTCCTGTGTGTAAGATACAGATTGTAACTGGACTCTGGTCTCACATGTAAAGTAATGTAGACATTCGGAGTAAGTCCTGTTTTTGTTTGTCTTCATGGAGACCACTGATCACAGCTTAGCCATCACCGACACTTAAGAGGCCATCTTGGAGTACAGAGAATTGAATCTGCACCTGAATCTTGCATTAAGGTGAAAAAAGGGCAATAAACCAGATTGAGTAATATGATCAGGTTTCTTCACTTTTACAAAATGCATGTCTACTGTAGTTATAATAATTAGTTTCTTACTGACCTCTTGTGCCCTGTGTTTGCCGGGCACAAGATTCATTATGAATCCATAATTCATTATTGCTCCTAACTTTTCTGAAAATCTAACCACTGCATTTAGTTGTATTAAAATTATTAAAATGACTAGAATATACCTAAATAAATCACAATTTCTGTTAGTCAATGTCACTTAATAATAAGAAAACAATGAATGTTTTCCGGGCCTGTAAAATCCTGTTAATGCATAATGACAGAGTGAGTACAGTGACGCAACAGCCACACAAACTTGCCACTATGCTGTCTAGTAATCGGAGTGAAAGCATTATGCACCGTGTTGAGGCACGATGACAGGTGAGCTCAGGGTGGATGTTACTGAGGCAACGCGCCACACCTCATTGCATCATCACCGAAGAAGCGGAAAGCTCGCCAAGACTGTAAACGTGGTCCATGAAGACTAAAGACTGAACAAAAGATAGGACATAGATCTATTTGACGGAATTGGCCTTTTAAGAGATAAGGACTTGTCCACATGTTTAGAGGTGCTGAAAGGAATGTGGGGAGGAATGATAGGCTATTCAAACATGTGACAGTGTGGATACTGTCTAAACAAACTATGCTGTGTTTGTAGTAAAGAGGAACACTACACAGAAACATTAAGCATCTAAAAACTTAAGTCATAACAGTTAGGCTATAAGCTACTACATGCAAGGAAAAATGCGCAAAATACGCCAAAAATAAATAATAAATAGGAATAAATGGCTATTGCTTATGTCGCAAGTAACGAATGCTCTGGTGAATGACAAGAATCAGTCTTATGAAACTTCCTGGTTTCTACTTAGTGGTTAGTCCATAGCTGCTGCGCAGTCCGTGTGCAGCCGCGGCTGGCTCTGGGCTGCATCTGGACTCGCCCCGTAACTAGGTGGGGTTTATCCTGAGTATAAATAAACCATCTCTCACAGTGCTACGACCCTGGAAACTCAGCACAACTTTCTTCTCTTAAAGTCGACCGGTAAGAAATTTTACTTGATTATAATCCAGTCCAGTAGTAAGTCTGATACTGCTCTTGAGTTTGAATAGACCATAGATTTTCATGTGGTACCTAAAATCTCCTTTCCCTCAAGGTACTTCTGTAACCAATGAGGGTGTGGTTTTCAACAGCTGTGGGCTTTATAGTCCTTTTTTGAGAGCTGAACAGATCATTAAGGTTTTCTTCAGTTTAAGAGATAAGAAATGATTGAAAAGCAATGACTAGCCCGATTAAAAACTTTTGAAAGTAGTTTCTTCGGGCGTGGCCACAAAGTTCCCTCACGCTTTTTTGAAATATATTAAAATCTGGAAGACTTGCACTAGACCTACATGAAATGTTGAACTTGTTCACTCCTTATAAGATATAATTGTAATATTTTTGTTCTTGGTTTAGGAAGACTGCAGCAGAAACACCATGTCTTTCATAGAAGCCCTCATGAAGCAGGCCGTTTACATGGGCATGCCAGATGAGTCAGTGAGTACTCCTCCTGTTGCCAGGGCCAACAACTCGTTTTTTTCCCTTTTCCTGTGGTATGTCAGAGTGGAAAAAATGAACAGGCAAGTTAGATAATGAGAGCAAAGAGAGTGTACTTGAAGTGTAAAACTTGTCTGAAGCTTGAGAAAGTAAAGGCCTAGTTGTTGCTAATGTACAGCCATTTTTGAAGAGTTTTGTTAAAACAGAAAGGGTCACATTTTCTATGTCTGACTGTGTGAGTCATAGGAAGGAATTTGTGCCCCTCCCACTGCAAACTCCTCCGGTTCTTGTTTAGTCTCCTCATTTGCTTTATGTGAACTGTAAGTGAGGTTGCACTAAATGTATGCATGTCTCTGTCTGGACCAGTCCATGGCAATGGTACAAATGCTTATTTAGTCAGTTCATCTGAGGAATCTAGACAGATGCAGTGCCACCTCACACCCGGTACCCATCATACTGTATAATATTTACACAACATACATAATCTCTATTATTATGTTGTAGGTGCTAAAAAATGAGGGAACAGTTACTGCAGCTCCAAACTTCAGTCCCAGTGGAGACGCAGGCGTCCTGGATAAAGCCATCAAGACAAAAGGTGGTCTTAGGTTTTGAGCATGTTTGAGCACGTTACTGTGTCTTATTGAATAGGTTTAAAAGTTTTAATTTTGGTGTCTGGCGCCATCTGCTGCGCAAATGCAAAAAGTAGCGTCACAGAAGTTATTTCTGTGGCTGTATATTGGACCATTCATAAAAATAATGTCAAATAATAATAATAATGTCAATGTTACAGGAGTGGATGAGAACACCATCATTGAAGTCCTGGTCAAAAGAAGCAATGAACAAAGGCAGAAAATCAAAGCAGCTTACCAACAGGCCTGTGGCAAGGTAAATAGATGCTATGTTAAAACATATGGGAGTTGCAGCTGTATGAATGTGGTGATAGAGCAGGATCAGGAATGTTCGCCAACTGGTTTATTCTGTTGACCTGTCCAGAGCATCACATTGTGAGGCAAGTTATGTCATTAAATTAATTAATTTGAAAAATTTGACTTTCAGTACAAAATGTATTAAGTAATATCACACACATTACATACAAAAGCAAATGGCTATAGACATATTAGAATAATGTTAAAATCCAGGATATTGTAAGTATATGTGTTTTTATTTTATTTTTTTTCCAAGGAATGCATCTTAATTGTGCATGTCTTAATAATGATGCCTTTCTCTAGAGTCTTGAATCAGCCCTAAAGAGCGCCTTAAAGGGAGACCTGGAGGAAGTTGTGTTGGGTCTGCTAAAAACACCATCCCAGTATGACGCTGAGCTACTTAAACAAGCCATGAAGGTGTGCACAACACGCAGTGTGCCAATGGAGTACACTAAAAATCCAAGACTCATTATGCAGGGGGCTGATTTGGCCTTTATCTGCTATTTTCAGTTCTACTATGAACATATTTCCTCTTTTTCAGCATATTTATTTATTTTCTGCCTCATGTCTTTCATTTCTGCTATTAGGGCCTTGGTACAGATGAGGATACCCTCATAGAGATTTTGGCTTCACGCACCAACAATGAGATTCTGGCAATTAAGGCAGCCTACAAGACAGGTACAACTTACCAAAGAATTACTTCTTTCCCTTTTTTCATATTTTCTTTTACTAAATACTTAATTTATGATTTCTGTTGCCAAGAATACAAAAAAGATCTTGAGGATGACATCAAGTCTGATACAAGTGGTGACTTCAGGAAAGCCCTGTTGGAACTCTGTAAGGTACATAGATTAGCACCACATGATAAATACATATTAAAATCTTTATTGCAACTTGATGAACATTTTAAAAATAATATATTGATGTTACTGATACAAACATCTCAGGCTAGCAGGACAGAGGCAGTTGTTGAACAGTTGATTGACAGCGACGCCAGGGCCCTGTATGAAGCTGGAGAAGGAAGAAAAGGCAGCGACTGCTCCACTTTTATTGAAATCCTCATTACCAGAAGTGCCCCACATCTCCGCAGAGGTTAGAAAAATGGCAGACATCCACAGTTTTTCTTTTATTGATAGTAGTGGCTAATGCATTTAATTTTCTGTAGTGTTTGAAAGATACACCAAGTACAGCAAAGTGGACGTGGCCAAAGCTATCGACCTGGAGATGAAAGGAGATATTGAAAGTTGTCTCACAGCTGTTGTGAAGTGTGCTGGAAGTAGGCCAGCTTTCTTTGCAGAGAAGCTCTATTTGGCTATGAAGGTACATGATAGTGTGTGTGTGCACGTTCAAATGTTATCAAGAGCAATACAACTTTAGCAAATTGATATAAATTTTTACAGGGCAAAGGAACACGAAAAAACATCCTTACTCGTATCATGGTGAGTCGCTCTGAAATCGACATGAAGAAGATAAAAGAGGAATACAAAAAGAACTATGGCAAAACACTGTCACAGGATATCCTGGTAAGTATCTGACCATTGCACAGAGAGTGTCATATATTACATAAAAACCCCTCCATACTTTTTTACATAATCAAAATTAAAATAAATATTTTATTTTGTCAAATGTCTTTTTCAGGATGACACTAAAGGCGACTATGAGAAGATCCTTCTTGCTCTCTGTGGGGAAAACTAAAACATAATGAACTGAATTAGGAAAAAATATAGTACAGCAACAGTTTTTGACACAGCGCTTTCTTTTGGACAAATCACCATCATGAACTCAAACTTCACCTCAGCCCAGTTACAGCTTGTGCTTTGAGTATATATCTGTTACTTCCAAAGAAACCAACCCTGCAAAGATCAATACATATGCTAATATCATTATTATATAAAAAATTAAATAGGGTAAATAAAAAATGTAAACCAAAGTCTAATTTTTCTTGACTCTTGGCATTGCATCTGGTAAGCTTATTGACTGTCAATAAAGTGTTAATTAGTTGTTACTAACTAATGATTACATTTGGACTGTAAATATTGTGCATCCTTTCTGTAAGTGATTGTAATGAGAATATGTCTCAGAGGTCACTAAATCCACATGGGGGCAATAATGCGTCGTGCAGAAATTATTATAGTCATAGAAGAAGATTGCAAAATGGCGCACTCCACAGTGTTTGTTTATGTCCAGCACTCGACGATGCTTAGCTATTGTTTTTATGTTGCGTTAAGCACATATTTCATTAAAATAAAGTAATACGCTAATTTATTTGCTGATCCAAAATCTCCAGAAGATACTTGTTAAAAGGTTTATGTATGTTAAACTAAGGGTAACAGGGCGATTATATTGTAAGGCTTTGCGTTAGCATGGTATGTTGCTAATATTAACCCTTTCCCTTCAACTTCGTTTTGTGGAATTTCAATAGCCTATTTGTTTTCTAAAACATCGATCGGTTTTGCTGGTTAAGCACCTCTGCTGAGAGACATCTCCTATGCTTATTAATATGGCTCAGTTGCAGGTAACCTCAGGGATTTGTATTCATAATACAAATAAATTGTCTTTACTACAGACTGATTTATGATAGTGCATTTTAATATTGATGTAAAATATATATTTTGTAAAGAGACCCGTTAGAGAGATCGATTGAATTACAGTTTAATTAAATTAAGGTACAAACAACCAGTTAAAGGCATTTTTGGCGAACTCTAGATAAGATGAATCAATAATGCATTAGAAGTTAATTATATAACTTGTGTTGAGGTAGGCTGGGCATATTTCCAGACTGTAAAGTTAAATCTGTATTATGACAGAGAACCTATTGACAACCCTCTTGAAGAAAGATACAACCTGATATGTGTAATTATGTCATGATAAATGCTTAAAATTTCCCTCACAAACTTCATTTGACATTGTACATGAGTCTGTCCTTTCAAACTCCACATTAAGAGTTATTATGCTTTACTTAAATAGCTTGCTTGCTTAGAGGGATTTGTGTTTACATGTGTCCTGCGGCAGCTGTGCTATATTTTCTGTCTCTTTGTACTTAGAATAATCCAACATCCACTATTATGTAACGACGCTGCTGAATACAGATATTTATAATCTGAACATGCTGGAGTTATGACATCAGCTGGCTGCCGACCATGACAAGCATTTGGGGGAGCATGAAAATCACTTGGTCATGGTAGGTCCTTACGCGGAACAAGCTTTTTGAATCCATTTAGAAGGATATATCACCATCTGTTTTTCTGTCCATGTTGCAGAGTACAATGGGTTGTCAGAAGACTTGCAAGGTAGAAAAGCTACTGAAACAGACTCAAAGGGATCTAGTATGGAGCCAGAGACAGAGGATAACTACACCAAAGAGGAACAGCCATAAGGTAAGTGATTTCTGTTGTTCATCAAAGCTGCGTGTATGCATAAGCTGGGAATCAGTCATGTTCATGCACTGGCAGGATCAGGACTGTTGATGCCTACAGCCATAATCTGACCTTGTCCTGCACTGGCTGACAAAGATGTCTCTTTACCACATCCGGTATATGTAGAACTCATTATTACTATGTGACTCTATTTTTATTATGCCAGTATTGGGAATGTGCATCGTAAAAAATATAGTATATTTGCACAATTTTAACATTTTATTTTATTATAGTTTCATAATACCTGATAGTTCTTTTTCATGTGCACACAGTGTTGCCAGAAGTGTTGATCACACCTCCTACAGTTGTGTGACCTGAGCCTCTCGGACACCCTGTGACAGCTGTCTGAGTGTTGTTTTTTTCAGATTGAGAGGTTGCCTATCGTTGTTGTATACATACAAAAAAAATGGTGCAGCTAGTGCAGTTTTCACATTTAGATTATTCGTCATGACTTGATATTTGCTCAAATCAAGACCTTTACCTGCACTTTAGAGATGTTTCTGCTAGTTTTCCATTACAATGTCACAGTGTTTGAGATATCTTGACCCTGGATATCTGCTTTAAAGCTGCCACTCTCAGATGGGATAACCACCTTTGCTTTATGTTTATTGGGCGTATGGGAGCCGTTGACATGAGTGCTATGTTATGTTGTGAATGTTAAACCTCTGTGCTACGTAGATTCAGTTGGGATTGTGGCGAAGGTCCCCCGATGGAGGGGGAGGGACAGATTTAAACAGAGGTAAGGATCTGCTGTGGTTGCTAGGCATTTGAGCTAAGGCTTATCTGTTTGGGGCTGTTTCTTTCTCACAGCTGCGTGCTTACAACAGCAATCTACAGAGGGCAGCCTTGCTCCTCCACATTCTCCTGTAGTGAAAAAAAGCTCAGGATGCCCCAAATAATCCTCTTTAATACCCTTCAGCACTTGATATTCTGCTCTCTGATTGGATGGCTGCTGTTTGTGATAGCTGATTGGTCTTGCTGAGTGTTCAGCGAGTGAGGTTTTCAAGCCAAGCCTCCGGGGAGCCGCTGTGGCATAATGACCCATGACGAGGCAAGGCAGAGTCCCTGTATCATCTTACAAAACAGCTGGAAAGATATGCAAGAAACCAGGGAGGACAATCCAAAGAAAAATGCCTTAGATCCTCACATGACCTTGCCGCTTTGATAATGGACGCTCAGTTGCAAGGGTTATTTGTACAAAGAGCAGTGACTTAAGACAAGATTGTGTTTGACTTTTGAGAGATGGTCTGATTAAAGAAAAGCTTCCTGGATGGGGAATGCCGCTCCGAGCAGCTGCGCACTGCACTGCCTCTGCACCCCTGCGTGCCTTAGTGTGTATGAGCAGGCGAGTGTGAGAGTGGCAGAAAGGAGAAAGGGGGCGTGTTGATGTGTGTGCTCTACTGCACAGCCCCAGTAGTGTGAGCCCAGTGATGCTGGCTCGCTGTCTCTCTCTCTCCTCCTCCTTGCGCTGCTTGGCTGTGCTTCTTTCTGCCAAGCATTGATGAACCATTTTATGCTACGGAGCTGCCATATACATTGCCTGGTTCTCGCGGCTGGATCGCTTGCTGTCCTACCATCACTATTACAATCTGCTACCAGTGCTCTTCTCTTTTAACATCTGATGCTAAGGTACTGTACCGTCTACCATCTGATGTCAGACTGTATCTGTTTTTACAGCACACATCGCTTGTTCTGTTGGCTCTGCTGCAGGATTGCTGTGGTGCCTCTGTTGCCAGGATAAGAATTATGGGAACATGTCAGTGTCCCAGCGGCTACAGTCATTGAAATTCACGCTTGCAGTAGAGCTGATTATTCTCATGTGTACCTGGTTTGTCCTGTTTTAACACATGGACTAAGAAGGGATAGAGGACACAGTACTTCATTTGTATGCAAAAGGATTTGCCATCCAATTTAAGTGTTTCAGGTTTCTCTCTTCTTCATTTGTTTTGAACAACACAGCTAGGATTGGCTGGTGTATATATGAGTAGCACAACATGGTCTTTATGGCTAACTCTGTTTGTTATAATAATTACCATCCAAGGAGTTTTTAGTGGTATTAATGTGCAGAGGGTTTGGTAGTGTCAACTTAAGATGGGAAAAACAGTGTTACTGGTGTGTGCACATGAATGCTAATGGTATCAGGGCTGTCATGCATTGTGATATGTATTATTCATTTAGGCTTTACAGGCGACTTCGTTTCAGATGAACGTTAACTGATATGGGCGGTGATTTGTTGGATCTCAAAACATGCCCTTGACTGTCAGCATGATTTTGAGTATGATCTAACTCACTGATAAATAGATATGTGAAAAGACTAGGTGTTCCATGTGCAGTTTTACTGGTAAAATATGCACTCTGAAGTCATAGAGCCTATAGATGGCAGTCATGAGAGGGACTGGATTGTGGGAATCTATAGTGGCCAATGGGAAGCCAGCAGCCTCTGTGTGATTTTGTCTGTCAGAAGAGGTTTATGTATGAGCGCAGGTATGTGTATTTGCAGCATCCCAAGGTCACTCATTTGAAGAGCTTCCATAATTAGGCCTGTCAGTCTCCCTCACACCAGGTACAAGAGGATGCTCTGACAAAACCTCCATTCATACACTGGCTATTCTGCCCACCTTGACAAGCAGGCATAGCCATTCATCAATTTACTGGCTCACCCTGATCTCGTGGCAAGTGACTTTTATCTTCACTATGCACTAGAGACAAAACAGTCATATTTGTGTCTTAAGGAGCCTGCTTGTTTGTAAAAGGCAGGAATATATGAATGGGTGATAAACATGGCAGTCAAATACTAGTATCATGTGCATGTACTGTCTATGGTTACGATATCAAAGGGGTGTGGCAAGATTTACCACCACTATTACTACAAAAATACATTTTGCCTGTATTTATATGTGGTGCACTTTCTGTTCCAATACTTTAAAGACAAACACTCAGCAGTATAGCAGTGCAGTTTATCAAAGCAAATGAACACCCCAGAAATGCACTTTGGTCTAAATTGAAAGATGCAATTTTTTACTTGTACATTCATCACACAAATAGCATGAAGGTTATTTTGTGAATAGAAACAGTTTTTTTTGTATTAATAATTGTAAGATAATAATAATAAAGACATAAAAATATTGTAATATTATGGTCTATTTTATACATAAACTGTATAAAGCAGGACAACACTGAAAGATTATTTTAGAATATAATACTCAGATTCCATATGAGATTTTGTCTAGAAGAAACAATAGGCGTGTGGTCTTGAAGGGCATGGATCAGTGAGACTGCTTGTCATTTATGCTCATGTAATACCAAGGTGCAGACTACAGCGGCTCCGTGTGAGCGGAGCATGGCTCAGCATGGTCCTGAGTGACTGTAGTAACAGCAGATGATGCTGCTGTTGGCGCCTGGATGTGGCCTGGATAAGGCACGTGACCTCAGCCGTGTAGAGCATTAGTGATCTGAACAGCAGGGTCCACGACAGACGTTACATAACACCATCTTCACTGGGAAATCTCTGTCAAAATGGATCCAGGAATCTCAGCGACTGCAGCCATAGAGTGCACTATCATTATCAGAGAAAACATTACTCAGACTTGTGGGTGGATGGGCCAGTACATGACAAAGCTGGTTTGCCCCTTCACTAGCCTGAAGTATTTTTACATGAAAGTAGATTTCAGTAGATAAACAAAGTACATGATGCAGTCTAACTCTTTGCACTGTATTGTTTACCTTTTCATGTATTAATACATTGGACTTGGTTAGCCATTATTTCAGTGATAACAAAGTAATAGTAAAGTAATTAATCAATCTATCACAGCAAATAAATAACACATATATTGACCTCACAGTTAGACTGACACGCTTGTAAAGTCGACTAGAGGACTACAACGTTAGGTAGTGTAAGGTTAGATTTGGTTGTGGTCATGTGACTGTCTGCTGTGTCCAGCAGAGTTTGAGTTCTGAAGAGCACGAGGTCAGAGGAGAGGATCCACCAATCACCACAGGAATTTGACTGCATTTATAATCGATTGTTTCTGGACTTGATTAGTAATGTCCCTTCTGTTAGATGGACTGCACTGATTTGACAGTGACACTGAGCATTCACTTATGAATTTTATTTTAATGTTCCAGATAGCAATACTCAAATCAAATTGCATACAATAGTGATGTCAAATATATATGGACACTTTCCACCCTGACTCTCATAGTGATATTACTAGCTGTTCATTTATATTGAATACAAAATCCCATTTCTTTTTGTTTAGTTTGGTCAGCAGTTTTGAGCCTGGACATAGTGCACTTTGTACAATGGCCAGGAAAAAACATTTACAGTCACATATAACTACTGATTTCCTCATTCGTTCACTATAATTATTTTTCTTTGAGTATTTTTATATTTATTTGCACATTTGGGTGGTGACCCCTCTCAAGTAATACCTTATTACATCTTGTTAAAGATGGACATTCATATCTGTTTGTGAGAGGCAGGTGATTATGTTGATTTTTGCCCAAATCCACAGGCGGCTGCGATTATTTTTGTGGATTTGCTTTGTAATAAAAAAGCTTATCTGCACCGGTTCAGTTCATGTCTGTCTGTGCTGGTTCCTTTTGTCCCTCTAATCTGCCCACTGACACTGTACTCACATGCCTCCGTGACCTAAATCATAATACATAATAATAGTACATATTTTCTTTGAACATATTCATTTTAACTTTTTATAATTATCAACCCTTTATTTTTACATATATATAAGGCACTACCCATGTTTATGTGATTACTGATAGTATTTGTAGGCCTCAATTAAAATATTTGTACCATTTACTTGAGTGGTTATTGCAAATTCTACTTTAAATTTCTCCCTGCTCAACCTTTCTTTTCATCAATCTCTTTGTTATTTTCTGTTGCATTGTTGAAGCAACATAGGTCAGTTTGGACAATAACAAGCCAATATATAAGTTAAGGTTAAATGTGGAACATTTAATAATTCACAGTATTGGCAGGCATTTCTACAGACACACATTTCCAGTCAATTCAAAGCCTACGTTCTTTTTATAATTAACACCATGCTAATGTGGTCAGAAGTTAATGTGTTGTGTGGGGATGTAATTGATTCTAATGTCCTGATCAAGTGAATTTCAGAGCAAATTAGAAAAAAAAAAAGACTACTGGCTACTGCAGCACTAACCCTTTTGTCGTCATTCATCTTTGTTAACTCTTTAATGGAGCACACTAAATTGTTCTATAGGTCTCAGTGGAGATGGTAAGCGTCATGTCTTTCCATGTGTCTCTGGTACAGTGAACAGGGGCACAGGGTAATCACACAAAAACACTATAATAAGGTAGATCAAATTAGGCTGCCCTCACTAAAATCAATTCAAGTTATCATCATGTTGCACAGACTAAACTGAGTTGCTATAGCTTCTCATTCAGATATATAATAATGTATGGTTAAGGCAATACTGACCGTTGCCTGACACTACCCTATGTTTAATTTTCACATTCTTCTTCAGTGGACTGCCACAACAAACCAAACCATAACAAAGATGTTACAGGCAACATGTGCATACACAAGGTTCACGCTTCAACCCTCTGCTTCATGCCACTGTGGCCCCAGTTGAATCTTTAAAAAACAGTTGACAGAATAAAAAACATATTCATTTTTAGTATCTTAATGGTAAAATGTCACATTTTATATAAAGCTTCTCTACCTTCAAAGCACTCAAAGCGCTTTGCAATAAGAAACCACTCACTCAAGTAAGTGTCTTGCCCAATTACGCAACGACAGCTGTGGAAGCTGGGATTTCAACTGTCAACCTTTGAATCAGGGGATGAACACTGCTAAAGCCAGGGCTGTTGTATTATGTGTAATTCTGCACTCTCTCTCTTTTAAAATTTCATGATGATTATTTATGTTTTTAATGTCTTTCTTAGTCTGTAAAGCACTTTGAATTACTTTTTGTACAGACAAATTTGCCTTGCCTTATAAATTGTGAGGTGAGGAAAAAAGAGTGAAAAAGTATTGGTAGCAAAGTTTGAGAGAGTATTTGAGGTGCAGTAATGGTGGGCTGGGTCTTGCTTTGGTGGCATAGAGAGCAGAATAGTGAGAATGAGTGTCCAGATGTGTGTTTGCATTTGGGAGGTTATGGCACTGCCTCTTACCATGAGAAACAAACACTAATTGCCCAGTGGCCTGGGGTTGGAGATGTGCAGCTGGGGACAAGTAGCTAAAAATAACCCAGCTTGTTCCCATGAGTGGCGGGCACAGAACCACAGCATTAGTATTCAGCATTGAGACATGGCATAGACAAAAAAGGTCAACTCCTTGCCATGGTCACAAATGTCAGGGAGGGGTACAGAGGCTGAATTAACCCCCGGTCTGCCCTGATGGGGACCTGCCCACCCAAGTCTCGTCCTCTAAACACTTGCATGGAAATGTCACATGGAAACAGCCAGGCTTGTGTCATGACATCCTACGTTCTGTTTGTAGCTCAGCAGTGTCCAAGCCTCAAGCCTTTAGCTCCACGCTGAGAGGGCCCGCCGCGCTCGAGTCAAGTTACAGCTCCTTCTCTATGACACAATAGAAGCATCTGGTTCCACCTGACTGGAGTTATGAATAATTTAAGTCAGGGAATTATTATTTCCAGCTAGCTCCACTAGCTTGGCAATAACAAGCAGTTTAGGTGGTGTTATCAAGGTTGCTTGCTAAGTGTTTGAACATGGAGTACGGATGTTATTTTAGCACCCTTAATCTATGTGAATCTGTGAGAACCTGGCTTAAAGGGTGATGATATTTCTTAATTTTTAGGTGTAGGGACATAGCTTTGTAAGAGAAAAGCATTGTGACTTTGATAATGGATAATAGGTTTTGCTTTATTTTATTAAAGACAGAACCAGCAGGTTGCAAAAAGCAATTGCTGAAACTATTGTTCTGACATTCAATGTTGTAAGATTATTATTTTTTTTTTTTCAGGTGAGAAATGAGGTTCTACCCTTGCAATTACCACACAGACGTGATTTGGAAAGCTCCCATCTTTTAGAGGACTGCAGACTTAACAGAGACACTTGGAGCCATCAAAGCCGAAAGCAGAAGTTACTGGTGAGTATTCTGTGTGGAAAAAGGGATAAACGTTGTTGGTGTTGGACTGAGCACAGACTATTAACCACATTTGAAGATGGCTGTGGAGGCTTTGCTTTGAGCACTTGTTTGTCTTTCATGTTTTGCTCCTTTGCTTTAGACTGTTGAGCGTAAATTATTTTTTCCCCCAGTTGCTTACCCAGTGTCAAAATGAGCTGTACTTGCAGCAGCCTGTACGGAAAATGCCACTGGGATAAATTGGGGTCAATATTGGAGTTCATATTATTTTTTAAACTCACTGGCTTGTGGAAAGTATGGCTGCAATCTTCCTTGGCTACCTGGCAGCCGCAACTTCAAACATTCTTTCATTAGAATTAATTCCTCCTCTGACCTCATTACTCATCTACTTTTCTATATCTGGTCACAAGAAATAAACATTAATTTACATGGATGTTTTAACATTAAGCTTAAAGACTTTACTCCTCTTGTCTCTTCATCCACCCATTTTAGTCTTGGACTATGGATTGACAAGGGAAATTCCTTGGACACAGTTTCTATCTTTCATCTTACTAAGCGTAAAAGTTTTGTGTCTATATGTGGTGTAAAACTCTGGAACAGTCTGGATACACATTTCAAGCAATGCAAAAATATCCATAAATTCAAGTTGTTATATAAGCATATGGTCTGGTCACAGTAAATAAAGAGAGGGCTTTAATATTATAACAATACTTTGCTGTTACAGTGCTGGTTTATGCTTGTTGTTTCCTTACCATTGCTGGTATGTGTTGCCCATTAGCAGTACTTGTATTTGCTGTCCGTTACCGTTGCTGGTGTCTTTCATTTCCTTACAATTGCTGGTATCCTTTTTATTATTGCAATATGATGATAGTTAGGTTACCAAGAGTTACCTAACTATCATCAGTTACTCATTACCCTCACATGTAAATAGTCCATATGGTTTGATGGAAAACTCATTATGTTAGAAGATGGGGATGGGATTAAATAAGTTTTCTTCTTCCCACTCCTTTTTGGACAAAAGTAAAGATAACTGTGATATTACATGCTTTTTTTTATTGTTGTTCTTGTTTCTGTTGGTATGACCACATTGATATCAGTGTGTTATTATGTTCCACTGTAAAAGAAAGTAAAATGTTTACTTGCCCAAAATAAATAAATAAAAAATAAATAAATCTTGAACCACGATGTTATTAAGATTATGGGCTCAAACTCAATCTAACTGTTTGAAATCCTACAGATTTTGCCAAAAAAATAAGGCCCAGAACGCGTGGCAGATGAAACTGATGGAGTCCACATAACATCAGATATGTATAATGTATTTTATATGTATATATGTATTGTAGTATATTACTGGCACGTAGGGTTGAAACATTTATTTTGGTTGTCAGTTTATCTGATAATTATTTTCTTCGATGAATCAGTTAGGTATTAGATTGGAAAAGGCCTGTGAATAGGAGATTTTTCAAAATTAAAAACTGAAAAAAAGATTTTAATATAATTTATGCTTTGTCTGAGTCAAAAAACATCAGCACATGGCAATTTTTTGAGTCAGTATTTAGTCTAGATGACAATTATTTGATTACTAAATTAGTTGACGATTATTTCAATAATTTATTAGTTGCGATTAATTAACTCAGCCTACTGGCATATTTCATACATACATATAGTGTTGTGGATGTGTGCTCCAGGAGATGATCACAGCGCAGTATAGGGTTTTGCTTGCGATGCAAAAGCACAGAGGAGAAATTCTACATTAAAAATACATTACTGCAGATTTTATTTAGCTAATACATTTTCATATTCTGTTTATACTTTTTATTGTAGCCTTTCACTTAGAGATAGACAGTAAAAAGGTTTCCCAGAGTGTAGTGCTTTGTCTGGGCTGGGATCTCACAGTGGATGCTGCTTGTAATTCCCCCGGCTTCCCCTGACGTCTGTGGTTCAATATGAATGAGCTGCATTGATTAGGCCTCAGTGTGAGGAGGGCAGGTTGTTTGCATGGCTGTGTATGTTGAGGGGCGGCTTGCTTTGTCTCACGTGTTTAGCACTTAGTAGACAGTTGTTTTCACAGGGGATGACTTCTGTAGGTGTGTTGTTACTTGCTGTTTCCAGTGTAATAAGTTGGGTCTGTATTTAAAGCTTAAGTGGCAATGGGAAATTATATTGACAGGTGCAGTAACATAAGATACTGACGAAGCTGAGGTCTGTCTGGATGCTTTTAACCCTCTGCTTACATCAGATAAAGTTCACATTCAAATAGTCTTGGAATGAAAAATAATACTTTCCTTTGCGTACTGTCTAAATGAGGCGGTATGTGTAAAGATGTTATAAGATGCGATTCTCAAACCTCTCTGAGCGGAGAGCATGACCTTCTTGTGCTGAAGTGTGCCAGCTGTAATCTATAGGGGTGCGATGTTAGAGCTACACTGTGATTGCTCGCTAATGAGGGTGGTGTGAGCTTTATTTTTAAACCCACGCCTCCTTGTGACAGGGCTACTTGATAATTACCTTGTCATCATTTGTTATAGGCAACATTTGCTTCTTCATGCAGGACAATGAATATGTGCTTGGCTGCTAGTGGTGTCATGATGAGTTGTCCATGTGAGTTAGTCCATTGTTTTAATAGTGATGATAGTACATGGTATATCTGCCTACATTTCATTTCTTATCTCCTCCCCCTCAAACGTCATGTGCCTTTTTACCATTTCACATCTAAAATCCCCTTTCTGGTCTTTCTCAGCCTTCTATCTGACTGTTTTAATCCCAGCATCCTTTCAATATCTCCCTCCTCTGTGACTATTTTGAGTCTCCGCCTATGACTTATAAAACATACACATGATCTTTCTGTTTGATGTACACTACTCGTATTCACGGTTGACCCTTCTATGAAAATGTGACTGCACTCACGCAGACTTTTCTTATTACTCTCATAACTAGATACCAAACCAATGTGTAGTCTAATTCTCACGTGTGTCATTGCAACCTGTATAAACATATCAATCGCTTGTATTGAGATCACAATAATAGGTTTGTTTATTTTCTATGCAGAAATCAAAGTAGTCCTACAAATATGCCAAGGATAAAGTTACATCTTATTTTTCCATCTTATGTGATGCCAGAATGGGCTGTTTCCTCCCCCCTCCTTGTCAGCTGCAGGGGTGAACTTCTGAGGTAAATTGGCAGACTTACCAGTCCGTCAGAAAATGAAACCCCTGCATCCGTCAAAGCCTTAGTCAGAGCAAGTGTTTGAGCAATTTTCCCGCACCCTTTTTTGTTTCGAGTCGTGCGTTGCCTGCAAAGATTAAAGTGGAGAAGATGTACTTGTTTACCGCCCTATGCAGTAAAATGATATGTGACGTTTTGGCAAGCCGCTTCTTCTCATGCGTCAGCAGCAGACTATTTTATGTCTATATATTCATTGTTTTTCTGCGTGTGCTGGGCCGGCCTTCAGAATATTTATAAGCTGAGATTGTGACCCATTGGCCATCTGTCTCTGGGGGTGTCTCACTGTCACAGCTGTGATGGCAAAGCAACAAGACTTATTAGTGATGTGAATGTTTCCATCTGAATTTAACTTCTGCCTCATGTGTGACTAATGAAAGCCCTACAGCCTTGCCTACAGTTTCCTGATGGTTAAGTGACTCACCAACCCAGAATGCACCAAGAATACATAGATTGGCATAATCACTGTTTTTCTCACTGTAGTTATGTAGCACTGCTGGTACTTTGTTGTTTTAAGTACATCTTCCACTTATCCAGGTCAAATCTTGCTTCCCTGTTTTGAGTTTTAGTTACTGTTGCCCCTTTAATTCAAATGTATGTTCATCTTGGCTCTAATCTTAGTCATCCAGACAGTCTGTAATGATTAATTTCTTCACACATCTGGTTGTTTGCTCATATATTGACGTGGAAGGCCCCTATGATGGGGGGCCACTTCATGTTTACATCGGTTCTAATAAAATTAAAGCTACACTACAGGCCTCCACTGATCCTTTAATTCAATTACCCCTCCCCTTATTAACGCTCAGATGCTGCTGCTGACCCGGGCCTGCGCCGTACATGGGGAAGGCCTTAAGTGTAGCCTTAGTTGTGATGCATTAAGTCCCTGTTCTTCTTTGGCATTACACACTGACACTCAACATTTTGACCTCTGAATGGTGAAGTGAATAACACAGATTATCTATACACCCTGGCACCTGTTAATGGGTGATTTATTACATTGTCGGTAAATGAACGTTTTCTTCTCAATTTTTGTATGTGTATGAAACAGAAAAAGACAACAGACAAAGATCTGAGCAGGTCATAAGGCATACAAGGAGTTAACAGTAATAAAACCGGTGCCGGTTCTGCATGTGGAGGAGGAAAGCCTGGTCTATGTGGACTTATCAAACACATGAGCTGCTCTGCTCAAATTGCTGAGTGAAGTTAATCATAGCTGTGATATAAAGGTCAGCTGTACACAATATTGCAGTTTGTTGCTACATATTAGACAGGTGGTCATTACCCATAACAATGTGTTCACCAAAATAGGGAAGTATTTGTAATGCTATGTGTTACAACAGGCTTTAAAAATGTTTTTGACTAATGTCTATTGTTTCAATCTGTAAAAATCGTCTTTCAAATATGCTGCAGCATACAGTGACATGTTTGTGTTACTGTTGTCTTCCTGACTGAGATATGGCCATCGAGTGTAAACTGTTAGACTGTGTTGCTATTGGAACCAGTCCATGTGCTTCTCAGCCCTAACAGGTTTGCACAGAGCTGGTGGGATACACAGACACAGGCTGTGTGATGCCAGCGTGAACATAGACGACAATCACGCGCGCCAAATATGCAAACAGCAAAACACTGCTTATAGTCGACCTCACCAGTTCAATTAATTAAAATGGTGAGATAACGTCTAATTGTTTTACCCAGGAGCACAAAGAAGCTCTGTGATTGTGACAGTTATCAAAGGGGTTAGAGGAGCACCCGCCTCCACAGCCTGATTTGCATCTACATCTGGACTCACCATTTTCAGCAGCAACCCAATGAATGATTTGAGTTTGCTAATGATATGCTGATTTGCTGCCAGTTGGACTTTTTATTTACTTTGTAGTTTTGAATTACTGCACACTAGGGAAATATTTTCTTCTTTTGTAATATTAACCTCAAAATCAATAAAGCTGTCACTAGTAATAATGGACCAGGTATACAGCTATAACTAGTCCTGCTTTGTTTTGGACAATTATCTTGCAATGACCATATGAGATTTACTACATTGAGCTTATTAAAATATACATGTGCCTGAGGTCCCTTTCTCTCAATGCAGAATGGATGTTCTCTGTTAATAATGTAACTGGTTTGAACAAGATCCTAAAGTGTTCATGTAATTTTCATTAGCTCTGTTAGCAGAGTGATAAATTTATGTGTCAAATTCAGAAATCATAGGTCAATTCTTTTTCTTTAGATGGTAGATTGCTGACTTCTATTTCTGTGACTAAGCTCCTGTGATGTTTCAACTTGGAGCTTTTGATATAGAGGTTAGTGTTGACGCAAATGACTTGGATTGGTCTTCTGGTAACTGATAGTGCTCGTTTGAACACTCCCCTTCTCCTCTGCCTCATCTATAATGCACACATGTTACACAGGGGCTAAACCATAAAGACTCAACCCTTTAAGGTGCAGCTTAGCCAAACCACTATTTCTACATTGTAATAGTGCTATGTGTACAGTGGAATGGTCAGGGCTGTGGTGGGAATGCTTCAGGGCTGATCTATCCGAGCATGTTGTTAGAGTAATGTGACCTTCAAGATGGATTCAAATATGTAACAGCCTTGCATTGATTTTTGGACTGGCCAATGATATTTATGGGTTCAGCCAGTGCATCAAAATGGATATTGTTGCTCTACTAAAGAAATATCAAGCACGTCTGTCTCTTCATTTTGCCAATGTTACTTTTAAAATCGACACAGAAGCCATTTGTTTTGGTAACCTACATACTATTGACCTATAGGTGCTGCCTAGGGTTGTTCCTATTAAATGGTAGTTAATTAGAAAGTGTGTCATTAAGGTCCCTTTGCTGGACAGTCACGATAAATGGATGCTTCACAGATGAGCACAATAATTAGATGGTATCAATCATTTAATCTTAATTCAAGCAATGCAAATCAGGCCATGAAATCTGCTTTAGGCACACTGTAGTAATAGTGTTTACTTTGAAGTATGTAGATAAGGATCTGTGCATTCTATAGCTGACTGTATTTAAAGGAAAAATATCAAGGCATTAAGAGCTGAGATTGGGATGTGAAAGGCAGATGTTATTTGTTAAAGATTGCAAGAAATATAAAAATATAATTCATGTTTTGCAAATATTATTAATTTTGGTAACAGTATTTACAGCACTTTTACTCCTTTTTGGACAGCTTGTTTGAGAAATACAGGCTTCACGTAACTGTATGTGTGCATATGTACACACGTAAGTTATGCTTTTTCTATTTTCTATCTATGTTTTGTAACCCCTAACCCTCACAATCTTGTTATAATGATTATATGAGCTTTCTTCTTACCTTTTCATCTTTGTTTCAAACTATTGTCCTAAACAATGATTTTGATCAAATGTAATTATGCAAACACCTCTGTTTTTGTAATTAAAATGAGGTATTTTGTGTGTATGTGTGCCATTCACATAGCAGCTGTTTAAAATTCTCAGTAGGTGGTGATTGTGTTCAGTGTTATTCCCCTTAATTACACCATGTCTGTGTAAAATGAAAGGCCAACAATAGCTGCTGGCTTTTCTCTTGCCAACTCCAAAGATGACTGTTAAGTCGACAACTCAAGTGTCGGGAGGGCTGCATGAGCTGTGTCACACTTGCACATACCCCTCATCAAAATAGGACTAAGCTGGGACTAAACATAGAACTAAACTTGGACTAGAACCGGAGCAAATCAAGTCTACATCAGGACTAAACTGGGATCTATTGTCTGTTTTTATGACCTAACTATACTGTCAAAGTAGTAGTCCAAAGTCCAGAACTGCTTAATATTGATTTATACTTGTTTGTATTAATAGTAACAATTTCAGCACTACTTCGTTTCATGATTCTTTTTGACATCACTAGTGTCATGACTGCCTGCACATACTAAAAGATTTTTGTAATGATCATGCTAATCACTTAATACTCATTTACCTAATGTGATTCATGTAAGGATTTGTTCATTTTAGCAACTACAACTATAGGATGAGTGTGTGAATTGAGAGAACCTGACAGCGACTTGGTTGACTTGATTTTAACTGCGCTGACTTGACTTTTATCCAGTGACTTCACCACAAAAGGCTTGTTTTCTGGGTCATTTAGCCAGATTGTGTTTCTCCTCTTCCCCTTTTCTCATCGGTCTCTTTCTCAGCATTTCTTTTTCTGTTGAGATCTTTGGTAGCAGTTTTCAGAGAACCTTAATGAGAAGTTCAGCATTCTTATCTGACTGTAACTCCATGAGATGCCTTATTGGCTTATTGCTTTGTTTATTTGTTATGTTATTTGATTCACTAAACCAGACATTTTAGAATGATTGGTAATGGACCCAAAAGTTAAACTGAATAATTTGGTGTTTGGATAACAGAATCTTTTTTCTATCAAGGATTAAACTTTAGTTTTTAGTGACAAGACTAAAATGATCAAGGCTTTTGTCTTAACTTTAAAATATATTTTAGCCCAATAAAGATCACAGTATTGCAGTGTAGTTAAATCACCCTCAAGTCCTTATTATTTGAGTCCAAGTCCAAGTCCTCATTGTTCCGAGTTCAAGTTCAGCCACTATCTTCTAAAAAACTAGTCTCAGTCACAAGTTAAGTTTAGTTGTGTTTCATAGCCATGTTTACATAATTGGTTCCTAAAACCATCATTTAAAAATCAAGTAGTCAAGTCCTACATCTCAGTTGTCTCCTATACTGTACCTCACATCTGTTATTATCACCTGTCTATATACTGTATGATGTGAATCACAAAAGAGAACACATGATGTCAAAAGAAACCTTATCTGGCTTCATATAGCTCAAACCACTAGTCTCTAATATGACGATTATGTTTACTGCTTGAAACTCAATCACTTAGTACCTGCTGCTGTGTTGTGGAGCGGCTGGGCTCTCGCTGCGTGCAGTAATTTAATCATCAGGCTTGGATAGCCCCACGGACTTCAGGTGAACTTCTAGATCAGGTTGCGCTCTGTGGCAGTATTCTGTGTAAAGACGTAGGCAGGCAGGGTATATTTCGCTACAGTTCCAACAGACTTCTAGAAGCCGTCTGTGTATTGTCACATACTTGTCTGGATATGAGGGAACTAGTCTTTCAGAGCTGCACTGTCTCTGTGTGGGAGAAGGTAAGGACAAAAGGGTTCCATTGGTGATAAAGGTTAGTGGAGTGGCGTAAGATTTAAAATAGGTCACATACTATATTTACTATGAAATTATTTTTACTTTTTGCATTCCATTTTTGTCAATACAGCTATTGTTGTAGGCTTTAGTATAAGTTAGTTTAAAAGCATGTATTATGCTATTCTGTTGGCTAGTTACAGTTATTGTCTTTTTATATGCACATCAAGTTAAACAATAACACGCTTAAAAATTATTGCAAAAAATATATTTGTCATATGAGATTGAGCGGTATGAAGATAAGGTCTACTAGTATGACCGTTTATTCAGCTGGTTTACTTCGCCAGAATCAGCACAGACTTGCAAATTGTGAGAGTGTGAGAACAGGGAAGCCAAAAAGTGGGCTGGTTTGTTGAAAACCTGATAGACCAATAAATGTGTGTTGTATATATGCACAAAACATTTGTTTATCTGTACTCTCCCAAAACAGTTCACACCGTAGAACTAGCAAACACATAAAATATAACATAAGCTCTGGCTCATGTTACATATACACACAAAATTGCATGTGAACGCATGGGAAATATACATACCACTTTGGCCTGCTAGTAAACAAACCGGTGATTCGAAAACTTTTACTTTTCAATTGTTTCTTAAATAGTGCTCTGTCGGGTAAGACTTCGCATTAGCATAAAAAAAAGGCTGAACTGGAAGAAAGGAAGTAGAAAGGAAAGGAAGTTTCGCGACCTTAAACTCGACTTCTGATAAACTAAACATTTACAGTATTGTTCCAAACGAAAAATGATCATCTTTATGGTCTTATAAATGAAGGGGAAATAAATAGGGGGAAATTAAATATGAAATGTATAAAAGAAAACAAATCAAGTAAATTTTCTTACAGGTATTACAAACACACGAGCGCCATCTATTGGTCAAACAAGTGAACTGTAACATGTATAATCAACTGTTACCTAGCACATATTTATTCAACTACATGAAGCATAGACAATGAACTGAATACGTGTCTGGTATGTTAACGTAAGATATTAACAGTTAATCAGATAACTAAAGCATAAAAACAAGCTAACAAGTTTACTCTCGATCTCGCTCCAAATCACTAAATCCATTGAATTCTTCATCCTCGGTGTCGCTTCTGAACAACTCCGCCCACTCTGGAAGTAGATGAAGCGCCGCTCTGGAAGTAGATGAAGCGCTGCTGCCGCTTCTGCAAGGCTGGCCTCATTGG
>KN485764.1:200955-212561 GCA_000787095.1 Periophthalmodon schlosseri
CAAGCTGTTTTTGTGGTTTGTCTGTTCTCATAACTCAAACCTTTGTGACAGCCTTTTTCTGATCTCTGGATGAGCACCAAGAAAAATATAGCCAATTTAGTGTGATGTAGCTGCGTGTGTTGCCTGGTGTTGTTTAAATGCAAATGCTCTGGTCTCCACATGACTCAATTTGCCTCTTTATTTTTTGCCCCTACAGCTCTTGCTTTTTCCTTTAACATTATATCTTTCCAAGATCCCAATTCCCATTAGTTTTCTTTTGCGGTGTCACCGGCTCAGAATGAAGGAGCTTAAGAAGATAAGTTGAAAGGATCTCTCATGCCAAGTTAGTTTCTAAATAAGTGTAAACTCTTGTATGATCATAAGCAAGCGAAAATATAAAAGAGTCGGTCACGGTTTACTTTATAGATCAGTAATGGCTTGATGAAAATAGCATGGTAACTGAGATAACAAGGGATAAATACATTTTGCTCTTGCAGCCCTGTTCCGTATCATTATCAAGAAAATACATGTGCCTGGTAATCACTTCATATAGGGTTATGATTCATCATTAATCCGTTCCATAACATAATGTAAAATTTGTCCCATCAGTAGTCCTTACGATATTTAATACTAAAGAAATGTCTTGGCTTGTACTCACTCAAACTATCAACCCTATAGTTCAGTTCATGTTGTTTCTACATAACATATTTTTTCTGAACAGTAAACATTGTCATTTTATTTATATTTTTATTAATACATTTCTTTTTTTTTTTTTAAATTCAAAAAGCATTTAAATACAGTCAGACATACACGCTGCAGTATTGTAAATGCCCATGCATAAACTCATAAAAAGGCTTCATTCAAGGTAAACACAACCAGCCTCTATGACTCAGTATTGGGTATATTTTTACACTTGACATTTGCTGCCCCCTGTCATGTACGATCTACTTATTTGAGCTGTGTGTGGATGTGGTTGCTCTTGCCCTGACCTCTACCTCTCAGGCCTCAGATCAGTGTAAAAATAAAAATAGCATTTGTCCATTAGCATAATGTAATTCTTCCACTACTCACTTCCACTACTGGCCTGCTTTGCTTGTTGGGGTATGTAGACAGCACGTCCGCTCCCAGGTAATGACCATTAATTGAGTGGTCTGTAAATTGGCAGCAGTTCTGGAAGAGTGTCCTCGGTTTGACTCGGTGTTGGTGCCAGACTCCTGTGGGGTGGTCGCTTCACTCTTTATCTCCTCCCGGGCACCACCTGTCTCCCATTACTGGATACAGGATCTCCTCACCCGCACCTTCATGTCCACACCGCTTACATCACAGACCTGTCCGCTGCAGCTAAAGCCAAAATCCACCACTGACATTATTTGATAAAAATCACATCGGCTGCATTCCTCATGGGTATATTTAAGGTGAGGTGCTGACCCTGGCTGCATGTTTTCCCCAGAAGGAGCCAGTGCGTAGTAACTTTTGTTACTACGCACGTGCGTAGTAACAAAAGTTAACAGTGCACTATGGAACTTTTCTGGTGCAGGGTTTGTTATTCAATAGTCTTCATGTTATTGCTTTGTCTAGAATGGTCCACAGTGTTGAAATAATTATATTTACCTTGCCTTAATTCAAGTACAGTTATTATTGCTAAAAACACCTAGATCTGACTTGAACTAGTGGTGTCACGTGGTTGTCTTTACAGAGGTAGAAAACTATATACTTCACTACAACATAAAGAGTAAACACCTTACTTTATATTTATGTTTTCAGAACTAGAAGAAGAACATTTTAGCTCTGTAAAGTAAGCCTTAGCATTTTTCTTAGTTGGCAAGTGGACCTATTCACCTCCCCTGAGTTATATTGAGGAAGGCCAGCAGGGAGAGAGAGTTTTGATCTATATCACTAACATACGCACTGTCAGTACTAGGCTTGTATAGGCTTGTTGTGAACTTTCACGTAAACAGATGATGAAAACAAAACATTTGATTTGGTCGGGCCTAGGCTTTGCTTTCTTGTTATTACTGTAACTCTCCATTAGGGATGGGCCAGATCTCATGAGACAAAATGTGTGTAAACACATGAGAAAAATTATCTTGTGAGATTTTTTCCCATGTGTTTACATTTGGATTGGCCACAAAAGAGGTTAAGTGATGTGCTGGGTTACATTTCTTGAGAAGCTATAGTTCACAAAGCAATGCTGCAAATATATCAAATAAAGGAAATAAAAATTGGTAAGGCCAAAAATTGTGAACTGGATCGTACAAATGATTAAAAATGTAAAAATCTCGTCTTGTCCCGATATCAAGGACCCAATCTCGTATCTCGTTTCGTCTTGTGGAAATTGTGTCTCGTCCCATCCCTACTCTCCATACATTAAGTTCCCTTCGTTGACAAAGAAAGTGAAAGTTAAGGTGTACTTCAGTGGTTTTGCCGAACAAACTAATTAGTCAGCAGCTGTTGTACTGTAGTTAATGAATGTGAGGGGAATGGTGGGCTGCAGAGTGCATCCAGTGCGGCTCCTCCTCCCCGGATGGAGCAGCATATGTCTGAGGCTTTGGCCCTGGATCAAAGTGAGAGTCGAGCCACCTCATCTGCTGACAGCCCCTTTGTCATTCTGTGCCCCTGATCTTTCTGTCTGCACTGGGTATAGAAGACGCTTAAATAAAGGGAATTTTGTGTGGGTTGCTAAGGGTGCATGAAGACGTTATAACAGAACCGTCTCAATAAAGGTGACATTAATTAAACATTTCCAGCCAAAACTGCCTTACTGCTGAAATAATTGAATGGTTTTAAGCTAAGTTTCATCTGTTGACATTTCAATTAGGCATGGGACAAGATCTCGCAAGATAAAATCCTTATAAGATTAATGTACACACATGTGAAAAATTATTTAGAGAGATTTTTCCCCCATGTTTTTACCTTTGGCTTTGGCAAAAAAAAAAAAAAAAAAGGAGTAAGCATTGAAGAGTTACTCCTCTTGAAAAGCCGTAGTTCTAAAAAGCAGTGCTACAATCAGAGCAATGACATAAAAAAATGTGAAGCCAAAATTGTTAATGTAATTACACCATTTACTTATTATAAATTATGTCAAAATCTCTTGTCTTGTTCTTGTTTACCAAATCCCGTGTTCCGTCCCACCCCAGTATTTAACATAAGCGGTCACAGCAGGACAACAGTGCATCAGATCAAATACTTCACAGTGTAATATTTTGAATCATAATCTGCTTATCTGATTAAGGAACAAGTGTGTGCACAACAAACAAGCCATCTGCTCTAAAGTGAATTATATGATCATGGCACGTTTGTGACTAAGACTAGCGCAGCTCCCTGTACAACAGCAGTGTGAGCTTGTGAGTCTGTGAAAAATGTTACTGAGGAGAGACAATTATCTAACTTTGTTACTTGGATGTGACTGAAATAAATTTTAAATAGATTTTGAAAAAAAACATAAGAGGTCAAAAGCCTGTTTGTGCTATTCCCAAGCTTGGATAAATAAGAGAGGATCATGTCTGTAAAGCCATCTGGTATAAAAGCTGCTAAATGAAAAGAAACTGGACAGATGATGGTGGCATATTTAATTTCTGAAGGGAGATTTTCAGTAGATTTTCATGCAGATGGCTGACATTTTGATATAACATTTTTCTTATTGGTATTACTACTTTTCAGTGTCAAAGTAATCTGCTCTTATTGAATAGTTGTTTTTGCCATTCTTTTTGGGGCTTGCTTCTTATACCTGTTTACTTTTACCTAAAGATTTTCAATTCTGGTGGAGTTGTTGTGTATTTCATTACCAAGGACCGAGTGAACTACTAAAGACACTAGAGTTGGGCGAGGTCCATTTTTTAACCCAATGAGGTTCATCTGGTCTTGATGAACCTCATTGGGTTTAAAATAATGATAATTTATGATAATTTATTTTAATAGATATTTTTTTCAGACCAAGGTTTAATTTGTTTTCATACCTGACTATCTGACTTTGAGGAAGTCAAAACTTTCAGGTATGAAAACAAACTAAACCTTGGTCTGAAAAAAGAATCTATTAAAATAAATGTTTAAAATATCGTCATACCATCACCAAATTATACAGCGATAGACAGTATAATTTGGCCAAATCTGCTAAAAAAGTCTGTTAAATTTTGTGGGGGGGAAAATCATCATTAATTGGCCAACAAGCCTTGCATCTCTTTCCTCTTTCCTCCACTCGCATGCACCTGCTCCTGCCCACTGCCACCTTGCTCTTCTTTTTCTATTTTGTTTTTACCATTCTAAACTATACACGCTGTTTTCAGTCTTTCGCATCTACAGATCCATAATCTACGGTAACAATTTGAATTATTTTCATCCGTGCAACCAATAAACCTGATGTGAATTCATATGTTTAAGAGCTAAAGGAAAGAGCGAACCACACACGGATTTAAACAGGTGAGGTGGTTCGCTCACCTGTCTGTCTTGTCCAAGCGACAGAAAATAACATCCAAACAGTACATCCAAAGTGTGTATATTCATGACACACAACTTCATGAAGTCAGAATCTTTTCACTTCCTGAGTCCAGCACATTGCTCTAAGTCCCTGTGTAAGAAAGTTATATTCTTTTTTCTTGTAGACAGCGCTGTTTGAGCTCCAACAGTTGCTTTAACAGGCAGAAGGAGCCGCGCACGATCGGCGTGATGCTGATTTCAGGTGCGCTGCGTAACATTTTAGACTACAGCAGTGCTTACCTGTATGTTTTCAACTTTTAAGAACTAGTTATTTACTGATATTAAAAGAAAGATATTTAAACAACAAAATAGAGGTTGAGTAGGCCTATCTGTCAAATGGCTGAGAATATTATGTAATGGACTAATTTATTGACAATTTAGTTTTTTAACAGACGATATTGAAGATGACACATCAAGCTTTTTCAATACTGCGATATACGATATTATCGTCATATTGCCCAACTCTAATGCGCACACACACACACTAAAATCTGTATGGCACCCATATAATCACTACTTAAGACACATTATAATGGTTGTATTTTTGCTTAAATTTGTTCTTCTCTGTCAGCTCGTAAAGTCCTGATTCATGGTTCATTTGTCCCCCCCTGTTTGCCCCCCCCGCTCCCTCTCTGGTGTTGACACGGTCTCCTGAGGCTGGAGCTCTGTCTGGGCGACTCGCGGGACAGTCCATCATCTCAGCAGCTCATTTACCTGTGTGTCCACTGGCCTCACTAATGACGAGATGAACTGGCCACGTGCACGGAGCACTAGGGCTGCCTGGGTGCTGCTAGCAATGCCATACATCTCTTTTAATGCTCCTTTAAGCTTTATTTAATCAAGAGCATGACCGGACCTTAACAATGACAAAGATGCAATTAATATATTAACAGCGATCTGAGCCATATATAGTTAGGGACCAGAATAGCTGATTTGTTAAATTACGTTTTTGTCTTTCTACTACTCAGTGATTTGAAAATTTCCCTTAAATTATGTGTAAAAATCTATTATTTCATCCTTGTTATTGCTGTTTTGAATTCAGTGACCCTGAAATACAAAGACAACATACTCCTTTCTATTAAAGGTGCACATTACTGGAAGGGGCTCCATGACCTACTTGGAGATGCTGTTGCTTGTATTGTTCCACATTATGGCACTAAACATATTTCATTTCATTACAGGCCTTTTAATTTCCCCTAAATACAGTTGAAACCATAAGTTTACATACAGTATATAAAAAGACACATATGCTTTTTTTTTTTCTCATTGTCAGACATGAAATCAGCCTAAGCTTTTCCTGTTTTACGTCAGTTAGGATTACCAAAATTATTTCTATTTGCTAAATGCTAGAATAATCAGAGAAAAATTTTTTTAGACAATTTTTCATTACTTTCTTCAAAGTCAGATGTTTGCATACATTTCTTTAGTATTTGGTACCATTGCCTTTAAACTGTATGACTTGGGTCAAATGTTTTGGATATTCTTCCACAAGCTTTTCACAATAGCTTGGCTCATTTTGCTCATTGGAATTTTGGCTCATTCCTCCTGACAAAACTGGTGTAACTGAGCCAAGTTTGTAGGCCGCTTTGCTCGCACATGCCTTTTCAGGTCTGCCCATACATTTTCAATAGCATTGAGATCACGGCTTTGTGATGGCCACTCCAAAACATTGACTTTGTTATCCTCAAGCCACTTTGTAACCAGTTTGGCAGTATGCTTCAGGTCATTGTCCATTTGGAAGACCCATTTGCGCCTGAGTGTTAACTTCCTGGCTGATGTCTTGAGATCTATTTTGTGAAGTGCACCAGTCCCTCCTGCAGCAAAACAACTCCACAACATGATGCTGCCACCCCAGTATTTCACATTTGGGATGGTGTTCTCAGACTTGCAAGCTTCCCCCTTTTCCCTCCAAACGTAACGATGCTCATTATGGCCAAACATTTTTGTTTCCACAGGACATGCCTCCAAAAATTGAGGTCTTTGTTCCTGTGTGCATTTGCAAACTTCTTCCTGGCACTCTGCCAGGAAGCCTATGTCGGTACAGTGCTCGTTTCGCTCTGGATAATGACATACTCATAGCTTCAGCCTTCAGCATCTTCACAAGGTCTTTTGCTTTTGTTCTTGAGTTGATATGCACATTTTGGACCAAAGCACGTTCAACTCTGGGACACAGAACCCGTCTCCTTCCTGAGCAGTATGAAGGCTGGACATTCCCATGGTGTTTATACTTGTGTATAATTGTTTGAACACATGAACATGGCACTTTCAGGCATCTGGAAATTGCACCCAGGGTTGAACCAGGCTTGTGCAAGTCCACAATTCTCTTCCTGATATCTTGGCTGATTTTTTTTTACTTTCCCATGGGCCTTCAAATACGTCCACAAATGTGTCTCTAATTAACTCAAATGTTGTCAATAAACCAGAAGTGTCCAAAGACATGACATCATCATCTGGGTTTTCCAAAATTGTTTAAAGTCATAGTAATCTTACTGTATGTAAACTACTGACTTTGAAGAAAGTAATGAAAAATTGTCTAAAAAAATTTTTCTCTGATTATTCTAGCATTTAGCAAATAGAAATAATTTTGGTAATCCTAACTGACGTAAAACAGGAAAAGCTTAGGCTGATTTCATGTCTGACAATGAGAAAAAAAAAAGCATATGTGTCTTTTTATATACTGTATGTAAACTTATGGTTTCAACTGTATTTAGGGGAAATTAAAAGGCCTGTAATGAAATGAAATATGTTTAGTGCCATAATGGAGAAAGTAATGAAAAATTTTCTAGAAAAATCCTTCTCTCATTATTCTGGCATTTAGCAAATAGAAATATTTTTGGTAATCCTAATTGACCTAAAACAGGAAAGGTTTAGTCTGATCTCATGACAGACAGTGAGAAAAAAAGTGCATGTGTCTTTTTGTATAGCGTATGTAAACTTCTGGTTTCAACTGTACGTAGTGAAATGCTCATTCTTACTGTAAACTAGATTGCCTAGCCAAAGATCTGACCTGTTACTTGAGCTGTTGGCGCGAAGTGTACCTTTAATATATTCCTCTTATTCCTCTTATTTAGCTTGTTCTTATTGTTTTTACTCCATTTTGATATAAATGATGGCCAAGTGTGATAAAGATTTTTTTGATTTGACTATTTTTCCCCTTTTCTCTGTGTGTATTCTTAACTCGCACAACACCGGATTACATGAATCACAACAAGGCATTTTATCTTTGGGTTGTAGAGGGAGTCATTCTGTGGGTTTATAGTCCACCTAAAGAAAATAACTTACTGCCCACACGTATCCCGGGTGTTTTTCTATCGTGTGTTGCTGATGTTTTGAAGTTTCCTCTGAGCAGTAGTCACAATAAACGCTGCCAAGGTGCTTTGCTTTTACGAGAGCCCTCTTTTGTCATAAGCTGTTTACTACTGAATGGAGGGGGATGAAGGCTACATATGGACTGTCTGCGGAGTGTGGACAGTAGTACTAGCAGGGGAGATGAGTTGGCTGATGTGTGGGTTGTAATAGTAATCAGCACATGTTCCCTTTGGATCTTTAGTCAGCAAAATGCTCTGGGATGCCAAAACATAAAAAGAAATCCAGTTTATTGCCCAGGCTGTTTAATAGTGCAATTGAACCCATTTAAGAAGTTACTCCAATTTGGCAGAAGTTATTGTAAGTAAGTGATCTTTTGATCAAATATTTCAGTATGACTTGAGGCTAAGTGATAAAAATCAAAGTGTGATTCAGTGCTTCTCTTATGCAGCTCTATACTGAAAAACAGACACTTTTACCCATTGACTTCTTCTTTTGGTCAGCCTCTATCATGCGAGGTGAGGTGGATTCAACCAATCACAGTGAAGTATGAAGTCTCATAAGAAGCAGAGAGTTGTTGTTATACGTCTTTACTTGGTGTACTTGGTCATGTACACCAAGTAACTTTAAGTTTAAGTTACTTGGTGTACATTAATTGTCATCAAATAAAAAATGATGATCTAGGCTTTAGAAAATCATTATATAAATTTTTTGGAACATCGCTCACTCCTATTATGACCCCATATTCCTACTGTGTTGGGGTGACTATTACATATATCAAACTATAATGCTTGTACTTCTGAAATAAGAGACTTATTCTTTGTACTCAAAAGCCTTCACATCTTTGCACAGACCACAGTATTGAAACACAAGTCGACCACCGACATCTGTGCCCACACACTAAGCTGCAGCAGTTATGTAACTGACTCTGCCATTTCTGATCATTTGAAATTACAGGGACCCGCTGTGTTGCTCTTGATTACTATGTCTGCTCTCACATTATGTGCATGTATAGGCTGCTCTAGTGAATTCCACATCTTGAATGTTGAGTTTCTATTAATTGCACGTTTCTTCTTCAAAAATGAGTCTTTTATTCAAAGATAGCATCACATAAGTAGAATAATATAGATTATTTTGCAAGGCTTAATACATTATTATTGCTGGGATTCAGATGACATCTCCTCATTCTATAGATAAATAATATTCAATATATATGGAGGGACAGCAAAAATTTCTGCTACTAAATGCTGATTTTTGTTGCAGTGTAGTGAGTTCTCGGGTCTAGCCACCAATAGTTTTTTTGGTGTATTATTTCTTATGAGAACATCATGTAATCAACAGGGAAAACTGTCTCTTGCTCTCCATCTGTCAGCATCACATAACCACTTTCTAGAATTTGGAAACCATCATTAGTTTAATATATACTGAGTCACTGGGTACTCATTGTCATTACAGTATAGTAAAAATTGTGTAAATTTTACACCTGCATTCATTTCATACTAACTCAAATATGAAGATTTTTTTTTGTGTTTATATCATATACACTTTTCCAACGTTGCTGTCAGTATTAAACATCACATTACTTAACAGATTGGACAGAAGTGCCCTAGCTGTAGCAAATCTTGGGCTTTAAGTAAACCTATAGATGGGTTTATTTCCCATCATTAGGCATCATACATATTCAATAGCACAGGGGATGAAAGACTGAAGGAGTTACAGGGCGGAAAGCCAGTAATGAGGTTACTCCTGCTTGCAAGAGATTATGCACAGAGCTCCCCTTGACTACAAAATATCAGAAGACAGAGGAGTAAGAACCTGACGGGGAAAGCCCTCTGAGTTAATTAGTCAGTGCAGAGTATAAAATTCTGGACCTTACTTAGTTACAAGCTGACTGTATACTGAGCTTTCACGTGGGAGCCAGCGCTGGTTAAAATTGCTGAAGTTGCCCACATTGTGTACTGTATCACTGCTGCTGCTGTTTTGTCCCAGTGGAAATGGGAACTCTCCATGGTGCTGAACACATAACCACACTCACAGCTGCAGGCTTGGCTCAATCCGGCGTCTTTTTTCACACTTATATTGTGGATAGACTCCCTGTATTTGATCTCAGGGACAATTCAGTCTTATAAGTAAAATATAACAGTGTAATGCATAGGAAAACAAAAAGGTAAATTGGATGTCCCACTCGGCTATATGATAAATTACTTTCCATTAGCTCCTTTTGTTGCTTGATGTTTCTAAATAGAGGATGAAAACCAACCACTGTCTTCTTTATCTGTGCACTAGGACTTCAGGAGCAAAAGCATCTGTGCTGTACATGCATTTACATTAGTGCCACAGAAGCAAGTATCCGAGATCCAGCCTAAGGGACTAGACTCCCTCATTTGTCTTCATCTGCTGTGCAGTAAACGCCTCTTCACTTACACTCAAGCTCATTACTCACAATGGCATCCATTTGAATCTTTTATCAGAGGGATTTTTAATTGAACATTGGCAAATGTGTTTCAAACAAATGGCCCAACACAAATGCAAGCAGTGTGTTTGTCTGTGCGTGTGTGAAATATTTATTGTACATGTTAGCACTGTGTCAGCCATCTGCTTCTCAAAAAGCTACACTTTAGATACCAACACTCAAGGGAAATGACAGGCTTTCGCTGGAACCATTCAAAGAACAGAATATCTTAGACTTAGAATTTGGCTTTGTTCTTTGTTTTTTTTTTCAACCATTTCCAATCCAAGTAAACAAGTGATTATAACCTTTTCATTAAATACAATAATAAAAAAAAAAAAAATCTTATCATATCTTTACTGCACACCCACTTGTCACAGCTTGACCTGTCTCCTTTCACTGGCTTGACCTCATTGCTCACTTTGCTATAAAATCTTGTCAGAGGGCCAGGAGCAGCAGATGTGGCAGAACAGAGGTTTTTCTGTTTGAATGGATTCCATCAGGCTGCGAGCGCTGGACATATTCAGCCATTGTCACATGCTGCATGATGTATTGTCAGCTTCAGGTGGTCCCACATTGGCTTTTTTTAGTCAAACTGCAAGACACGTGGGGGGAGTGAGATGTGTGTGTGTCGGCACTGAGCACACTGACACAGTTAAAATCCTGTTTAATTCTTTATGCTAATCTTAGAACAGCTGCACTTTCACTTCAGTCCACAGCGAGGATGTTCCCTGTACGCTGGTGATGAACTGAGAATCTGCTATGTGATGTAACACTTAAGATCCTCGCTGCTGCAAGAGGAGTGCAATAGTGGGCTATCCATTACAACAGCATCCCCAAAGTGCACTTCAAAGTTCACCGTACTGCCTGTAGTCTTGTCACAAAGTGTTAAAATTGGCATCCAAGTCAAAAAACAACAAGCATAAACAGCTTTTAGTGGGATATCCCGTGTCTTTTGATCTCCCTGCTATGTACCACTGTACACAGTGCTTCTTCGAGGCTGCAGTAAAATATGCGGAAATTACAACAAGCTTTGGAATTTAAAAATATTGGAGTATAGTGTCATAGAAAAGTGAATTAATTTGAGCAGATTTGAATGGATTGTTGTGATTGTATGTCTCTGTGGTTGCTTTCACACTTGATTTGGTCCTGGTTTGAGCACAGTTTAGTCCTGATATAGACTTGTTTGGTGCTGCTCTAGCCCAGATTTAGTTCTGGTCTAGTAGTTTTAGTTACAGGTTTAGTTACAGGTTTAGTAGTTTTGATGGGGAATGTATGGGATCAATGTAACCTGTGAGTGATTGTTATCATATGTTCTCATATAGCACATAGCATAGCATTCCTCACATCTGAACTGTGTAATTATATGGTTTATGGCTAAGGCTATGGCTGTAATTAT
>JACM01011221.1:0-10191 GCA_000787095.1 Periophthalmodon schlosseri
GTCTGAAGGACAGAGGCACTCATCCTGCCCACACAGGAGCAGGCCTTGAGAACTAGAGCAATAGAGGGCCAGATCTACCACACCAGACAAGACCCAAGGTGTAGCCTGTGCAAAGAGGCCCCTGAGACAATCCAGCACATAACTGCAGGGTGTAAGATGCTGCAGGGAAAGCACATGAAGCGCATAACCAAGTGGCGGACATAGTGTACAGAAACATCTGTGCAGAGTATGGACTGGAGACCCCAAGGCCAAGGTGGGAAACACCTCCAAAGGAAGTGGAGAATGATTGAGCCAAGATCCTGTGGGACTTCCAGATACAGACTGACAGAATAGCGAACCAACCGGACATTGTGGTGGTGGATAAACAACAGAGCAAAGCCGTTGTGGTGGACATTGCAGTACCAAGTGATGGGAACATCAGGAAAAAGGAACATGAGAAACTAGAGAAATACCAGGAGCTCAGAGAAGAGCTGGAGAAGGTCTGGAAGGTGAAAGCATCAGTGGTTCTCGTGGTCATCGGAGCACTCGGGGCAGTGAACCCCAAACTGGAGGAGTGGCTACAGCAGATCCCAGGAAAAACATCAGACATCTCAGTCCAGAAAAGTGCAGTACTACGAACAGAAAAGATACTGCACAGAACCCAGAATACACACAATTTCACAGACCTGATGCATTGTGCAGTAGTTTCATTAGTGAGATGCACGCTGATTGTGTTTGATAGCGCTGTGAAGGGGGAGTGACGAGCAAGGGGATGGGGACTCAGAGCGTCAGAAATGAAAGTTAATACATGTTAATACATTTTTGGTGAATATAACATTTTCAAAACAATAAAAGGTAACGTGGTGATTCAAATATGTCATGTGTTAGCAGTTAATACCCCATACTGAAGCAAAAAATGCTCAAGTGAAAGTATCACATGAAAAAAATCTACTTAAGTAAAAGTTTAAAAATGTACTTGAAGAGTAAAAAGTAAAAGTATTTTGCACAAATTTGAAGGTCTACTAAAACTTCAAATGTAATGATTTTGATAAAGATTTGTGCTGAATTTTGTTTGACAGAAACAACTGAATCAATATTTTTTCCTACTGTTTTTATTTGTATATTTTTGTTTGCTCAAACTACGAACGTGTTAAAAAGAAATCCTCAGACTTTTCAGCAGGTCTCAAAAGATAATAAAAATACTTGTCCTGTTCAAAAATGTAGTGGAGTAGAAAGTACTGATACCTGCTCTGAATACCTGGGGGGGGGGTCACGTTAACAGCTACATTCCAGAGCTGAAATTATCCAAATGATTCTAATGAACGGGTATGGAGTTTAAGAAACACAATGGGGCACTTCCTGTATAACCACATGACATCACAAGGTGGAAGACAGCGTTTTCAATTTGAGAGAAGAACTCAGCCTAAATATGTAGGCTTTGTGTGTTAAACGTGTGAATGAAACAAAACACAACTCCAGGTATGTTTTTGATGAGGAAACAACATTATAACAGATCAGAAAATAGCATAATATGGGCCCTTTAACTGGGGTCATCGTGTTAATTTAAAATGAGAACCAATTGAGTTGAGGTCTTTTTTAATCACAGCTGAAGTAATCCCTCTGATGTGATGTCTTGTGTATAACTGTGTATGTAGCACATCCCACTGCAGCACACTGGATTTGATCAGGTCCATGTTAATCACCTTCTATTCTGGTCCAAACAGGAAGTAGGCTGTGAAACCGTATTAAGAGATCAGACTCAAACTAAAACTGCAATCATCTCTAATGAGTCCACCTCAAACCACCAGTATTCTACAAACAGGACCATGGAGGTGGTGGTAACTACGGCCATCTTTGAAATTAAATATGCCCGCAGCTACAAATGAAAGGAACTGTGTGTAAGATTTTAGTTTTAAATTTCATAAACATGACATAACTGTGTCAGGTGAGCTGATTTGTGCTGTTAAACAAGTCCCTCTCAGTTAATCACTCTCACCATTTGGTTGAAAATCAAACACCTAAACAGAACTGTGCTCATATTGATCACAGGCTCTTGAAAATGTGTTGTTTAAATCTATTTTGGAATTTGTTGTGTTTGCTAATGTGTGCATTGTGTCTCCATGGTGACCGCTGAACATTCCGCTATAGATATAAATGTAGAACACCCCCAGTGTGATGTCACTGCAAAGTATCAATGCTGAGAATGAGAAAAAACTTGTATGTGTCCTCTATCTGTAAGTTAAAGCACTGGCAACCCAGGTTCAGTTGTGATTCTAGTACCTGTTTTAAAAAGCACAGGCTACATACAGTTCCTTTAATGATGTTGTTGTGTCCTTGGGCAAGACACCCACCATTGGTTGGTGGTGGTTGAAAGCTGGAGGCACGGAATGGCGTAGTGATGTGTTTTACCAGTAGCACTTTAAAGCACAGTAATAGCATGATAGATGTGGATAATAGTGTTTCAGTAAAATAAAAAAAATAAAAAATTTAAAAAAAAAACTAATAAAAAATTTGGAGAAACTGCTACTCAAGTAAAAGTAAGAAACTGTGTGGGTGAGTTAATACGACTGAGTATAAGGGTCACATAAAAAAAAGAAATGATGTGCGCTACGAGAATAAAGTTATAACATTTCGACATTAAAGTCATAATTTTACAAGAATAAAGTCGTAGTCAAAATAAAAGTGTTATTTTATCCAGATTTAGGGGCTGACATCAATGTCAAAATGCAGAAGAGCAACTCACCACTACGACCAGAGTGCAAAAGAACGGCTCTTATTGAGTACGTAGATGTAGAGCTTTATATTACAGGCCTTTTAAACATTAACAACTGTTGAATCATTTCCCTGGGAGTGACCCCCGTGCTCCTCTGCACATAGGAGGTGCAGGAGGTTTTCATCACTAACCCGTTTCATTGGCTTTGAGCTGTGAAGCCGTGTGCAACCAGGCTGTGGCAACTCATGTTTCCGCAGTCAACCTGGAACATCCACAGATACGGGGTGTGCGCAGTGCTCCAGACCCACACTGGGGAACGGCGAGGGCAGCATGCTGTGGTCATCTCAGCATAAAGAATTCGGGGTCAGGGACTGAAACCATTATAATCGGAGCGTAAAACTGGGGCCGCCCCTTGTGCGCAGCTCCACAAGCCCATAACGAAGGGCATGTCTTTAAAAGGTGATTGTGCAAAGTGCCCACGTTTGAAGTAGCAGAGAAGCCAAGCGGAGTGGAGTATGGGTATGCGCTGAGACTCCTCCACCTGTTTGCGGCTTGTAGGAGCCCCAGGGTGCGCCACGCTCTGCAGGCTTTTTCCAAGGAAGAGTCCAGTCACTCCACAGGGAGAAAATGTAGCCTACTTCATTCAACAGTTTGATTGATGCGCACGAGTAGAGAGTTTGATTGATGCGCACGAATGGAGATGCGCACGAGTAGAGACAGCTAAACTGTGGCGGTGATCTCTCTAAAAACGTACAAACATATGGGACGTGTAAAATGTTTCAAAGTTTGATCTTTTTGGGCATTTATGTCAGCTTTTCACTCATCCAAGTCCTAGTCTTTTGCGGTCTGTGTTTGCTTTGATTCGGAGTCGGCCCCTAAATCATTAGTCTAAATATCGACTTTGTGAAAAACACGCAGAGGGAAGCGCTCTGTGCATTTGTGGTGGGAAAGATTTTTTTCTTTTAATGGCATGATATGATATAGCACGGTATATTGTGGCGGTATGTTACGGTACGTCCTGTTATGATACGTTCCGTCCTGTTGTGGTGTGATGCAGACACCGCTCTGGCTCCAGTGTGAAGCAGCTCTGACAGTTTGTATGGCAGAATCGTGTTGGTGTCAAACACGCTCCATCACTGTCTCAGCAGCACATTCACAAGTCCTCCAACATGAATCACCCAGGCCTCATGTGCATGTGTCCCATCAAATGCCACCACACTGAAACCATGAATAAGATTATGTTTTTAAGACAGTAAAAATCATGTACAGTGCCTTTAAAGAGGGATTGTTATGCAAAATCGATTTCTTGAGCTTTTTATCATGTTATAGCTTTGTTCCCTCATCGAAAACATGCCTGAAGAGGTTTTAGATGTCATCCATGCATGTTTGAGCAATCTAGTGATCTCTCTTGTGTCCTATTCAGACTCTGCTTACGGTTAGCTGTAAGATGCTCCCAAAAACACAAAAACAAAAACATGATACATAACTGTACACAGGAACTTGACAAACCTGATTGTGCAGTAGTTTCATTAGCAGGATGCGCGCTGATTGTGTTGTGATAACGCTCTGAAGGGGGAGTGACTTAGCGCAGGGAGCAAAGGGAGGGGGGACTGAGGGTGCCAAAAACGAAAGGGAAACTTATAAAACATTATTCACCGCAATGAGTTTATAAGCACTTTTTAGAGAGCAGAGCCGTTTTGGTGCCACGGTAAAGCTAACAACAACTAGCAGGCTAACACAAACTTCCTGATTATCGGATTGTAAAATACTTTATTATTAGATGCAGGCAGCACGCAGCGAACAATAAAGTGTACCATAATCGCCTCCCCCCGGCATAGACGAGGGCCGATCATTGCCGCTTGCAGATACATTTACAATATTGTTAACAGTTAAAGTAATATGTGATTTGAACGTGTTTACCTTGTATCTGGGGACACAGACAGGTCATGTTTATGGAATCTGAAATACCCTCATTATAAATTCTCCCTTTTCAGTATTGAATGTAGTGTATTGATCTGAGGCTGTTGCAGAGCACTTAAATCTCTCTGTGTGAGATGATCAGTAGAACGTATCAGGTTAGACCCCTCACGGAGATAACCCTGTGCGTGTGCGTGTGCGTGTGTGGGCCGCGGCTCATTAGGCCTGAGCTCTTTGACCTCTGTGACCTCTGTGACCACCAAGGCCCACCCCCAAGCTTGTTACCTGCAGAAGGAGACACACCACCAATCGGGAGTCGTAGCCAAACCCACACGGATTGTTCAAATAGCGTCGTATTCTCTGCTTAAGACACATTATTGTTATTTTTTGTGATTCTGGTGAAGTTTGTTATTTTACTTCCTGGTTGGACATGGGCAGCAGATGCGACATACGTAGAGGAAATGTCATAACCTAGCGACCATAATGTTAACATGCGGCAAAATGTCTAAATTGAATGTCTGTACTGCACAATAAAATAGATGACAACAGCTTTATTTTGTTAAGTGAGTAAATTGTTTGTATTTTGGATGGAGTTTTCTCTGTTGGTGACATAAGTAGAGGGATTCTGTTTAAGAACTCAGTGCTACTTCCTGTATTTTTTTTTACTTTTAAAGGGTCTATACTCGAGTGCTTCTCCTTCTCTGTCTGGGGGTAGTCCTGACGCCCTGGCTGGGGTGTGATTCTTGATTTGGAGAAACCCACAGAAACCCTGTTTATTCTTTTTTCCCCAGGTTTCCTCTTAGCGAAAGAAGTTTCAAAGTAATTTCTCTGTTGACCTTGGCTCGATTAACACTGATTTATTTATTTACTGAACACCGTAAACCATGCACATAAAAACAGAATTACCTGAACAATTATTATACTATTATAAAAAAATATAAATCTCAAGGAAGTAAAAACAAGTACAAGTAATTTTAGTTCAGTTGTGTATCAGTTTAGTTTGTGTAAGTCTGAGAATGAATGAAAAATGTCACGACCAAAACCAGTGTTGTACATGTGCTTGTGCATGTTACCAGAAGGTCCCCGGTCTGACTCTACCTGGCCCAGAGCAGGCGCTACTGTGTGAATGTGCAATGGGACAGGTACTAAAAGGCAGCAGGACAGGCATAAGGTTCCTGAGAGCTGTGAGTGCTCAGGAGCCACAGTGTCTGGCTCATCGTGCTCTGCTCCAGGGAGACTGCACTTCCCGGTGAGGGCAGGTTCGGTGTTTGTCAGAAGGTAAATTTAGACGGTTTCCAAAAACAACCTCACATTTGTGCCCTGGCCTTACAGGAAGAGGCGCTCAGACGCTGTGAGCTTTTAGCATTTCACACTCTGGCTTTTTGTGAGTCTGTTCTGGTCTATGGCTGTGTTTCCCAGCCAGAGGTACGCGGACCTGCAGGTGTACACTAGTCTATTGAGACCCACTGTGCTCGTGTCCGCTATATAGCTATAATCTATGACACTCGTGGATCATTATGTTATAATTTGGACATTTTAAATCGCAATATTGATCTAAAATAAATGCTGAAACAACTATAACATGGTTAAAAGCTCTGATTTTGTAGAATAGGTCTGTTTTAAAGGTGCTCTATGTAACTTTCCTGATGGTGGGTCTGCCTCCTATTGCTGGAACCTTCTCCAGATCTGAGCCAGGATCCTGGTCAGGAGCAGCTGGACCCTTCTCCATGTCATTGCCTCTATAATGTTCCACAGTTTGGCATTAAAGATTTAATCAATCTCTATGATGGCAAGAAGGTGACACCACCAGGCCAAGTCACAGGTCAGAGCTATGGAGAGTAGTAAGAAAGCATGATTTTGAATGTATTTTTAACCAAGAATAACACAAACCTTTGTACATTTTTTGCAAAACGCTTGAACAGAATCCTGGCTCAGATCTGGAGAAGGCTCTGGTGAAGGTTGGACATTAAAATGACAATGAGAGCTGAAGAGGGAGACAGACTACGCATATATCCAAAATTTTCACGAGACGAGACACAAGATATGGTCCATGAGATGAAACTTTCAAATAATTTACAATAATGTGCATGGGTTTTATGTCTCGATAGAGTTATAAAAATGACCAAATTAAGTCATTTTCATCATATGCCTGAATGCATTTAACAACCTTTATGCTTTAAACACAAATTCTGCAGTGTGAATCCCCACCATAGACTGTATATATAAATGGACACAGCTAACCTGCTAACACTGAAAAATTGTCGCCCCTCTCTGTGTAACTGCTGCAGTGAGCCTCATCATTTTGTCTTAAAATGTTCATGCTGACCCACTCTACATGATCCTGGTGTTTTTGTGATCCCCACATGCATCACTACTGATTATTACAACATACTAAATATACAATATGTCTGTTCCACATTCTTTATTATTTAAATGGCTAGACTAAAACTGGACCTGCTCCTCTGTTCTCTGTGTCGCTCCAGCTCCTCCCCCCTCTCTTTAAACTAAGTTATGGATGGAGACGGCCTAAATATCTCTTCTTATCACTATGAAATAAAAACTGGAGCAGAGTTTAAACCCTTTCATGCCTGTGCCAAATGTAAAGACAGAGCGTAAAATCTCGCGAGATCTCACGGCACGAGATCATTAAAATATTGTGAGATATGATGATGATATGATAAAAAACAAATTTGATTCCAGTGCATATGTATGGGTTAAAAATGTCACAGGCATGTTCCAATATTAAAAGCACGTAAATGAAACTTTAAAAAGTACAGAGCAGTGGGCGGAGAGAGGGAGTATGTGTGCACTCAAGCCTCAAACGCAGGACAATACAGGAGTACTCAAGCGTGCAGAAATCAACCAAAATACAACTCTGAGTAAGATCATGATGAGAGAACATCATTAAAGAAGGATTATTTTTACTTCTGTGGGGTATTAACTGCCAACACATAACATATTTAGATCACCATGTTATCTTTTACTGTTATGAAAATACTATATTTGCCCAAAACAACATGTTTAGTTTCACTTTTGTTTTTGACACTCCAAGTCCCCCTTCCTTTTACTCCCCATGTTAACTCACTCTCACAACACAATCAGTGTGCATCCCACTAATGAAAGTGCACATCGCATCAGGTTTGTCAAGTCGCTGTGTACTGTTTTGTATCATGTTTTTGTATATTTATGGCATTTGTCGTGTGGGAGCATGGATGGCGTAGGCTTGTGCAAAGAATCTTACAGTTAACCGTAAGGGAGAGATCGCTAAAATACTCAAACATGCATGGATGACATATAAAACCTCTTCAGGTATGTTTTTGATGAGGGAACAATGTTATAACATGGAAGAAGCTAAAAAAAAAAAAATCTATTTGCATAATACCCCCTCTTTAAAGTGGATATGACATACTACGTTCCCTTATAAATAAAGTAGTCCAATAGAATATATCATATCACCATATCACCCTGTAAAATATGTTAAGTAAACACATTTATTTTGAAGTTAGGTCATCTTAAAGTACCTGATTTTATCTTAAAAACGTGACACACAGAACTAGTTCATTTTAAACAGTTTGTTCTTCACTTACCTTATGTAGAGCATCCTAATTATTCACCACGACAAGTTTATAAGCACTTTTCACACCTCTCAGAGACCAGAGCAGAGTTTCGCCGTGACAGTAACGCTAATAACAGCTAGCATGCTAACGCGCACTTCCTGATCATTGGACAACAGCACGCTTTATAATTAGATGCAGACAGCACACAGCTAAGTTATTTTGAACTCAAGAGCTGCTTATACAATATATCTGTACGGAGGCAAGAGAAATTTTGCTCAAATACATGAGACAGAATCGGGTATAGGCCCTTTAACTTTGGACCAACATCAAACAGTTTAATGGAAAAGGGTTACATCATTTTTTCTTCTTCTTTAAAAATTTGTTTTTTCAGCTCCACGACCATCAAACCCAAACCTTTATACATTTTATACTATTTTCAACTGTAGCTAATTTCACTTTCACAATTCTTCTTCTTCTTCTTCTTCTTCTTCTTCTTCTTCTTCTTCTTCTTCTTCTTTAATCGAATCTCTTTCTTTTCTTCTTCTTCTCCTTCTCCTTCTTCTTCTTCTTCTTCTTTAATCGAACTGAATTTGACCATTAGCAGAGTGAGTCAGTTAGCGTATTAGCCATTTCTCATGCAGCCCCTATCTCAACTAATGACCATCCAAATGACTGTGAATGAGTGGAGGGTGAGTAGCCACATAGCAGGGAGAAGAGGAGAGAAGAGGAGAGAGAAGAGGAGAGAGAAGAAGACAGAGGAGACAAGAAAGGAGGGGAGCAAAGAGGAGAGAAGAGGAGAAAGGAGATGAGAGAGAGGAGGAGAGCGGAGAGGAGACCAGAAAAAGGAGGAGAGGGGAGAGGAGAGAGGTGGAGAGCAGAGAGAAGAGGAGATGAGCGAGAAGGAGAGCAAAGAGGAGAGGAGAGAGGTAATAAGAGAGGAGAGAAGAGAGGAGGGGAGCAGAAAGAAGATGAAACAAGTGAGGAGAGGAGAGAGAAGGAGACAGGAGACGAGAGAGGAGAGGAGAGGAGAGAGAAGAGGGAAGAGGAGAGAAAAAGGACAGGAGATAAGAGGGGAGAAGAGCAGAGAGAAGAGGCGAGAAGAGAGAGAAGAGGAGAGAGCAGAGGAGAAAAGAGAGGAGTGAATAGAGGAGAGGAGAGAAGAGAGGAGACAGAAGAACAGAGGAGAGAGGAGACGAGAGAGGAGGAGAGCAGAGAAGAGACTAGAGGAAAACAGTGAAAATGAGAGGAGAGAAGAGGAGGAAAGAGAAGAGAGGAGACAAAAGAAAAGAGGAAAGGAGAGAGGAGATAAGAGAGGAGGAGAGGAGAGAAGAGGAGGGAAGAGGAGAGGAGGAGAGGAGCAAAAAGGAGGTGAGCGAAGAGAGGAGAGGAGAGAGGAGACAAGAGAGAAGAGAAGAGAAGAAAGGAGAAAAAAGAAGAACAGAGAAGAGAGGAGAGGAGAGAAGAGAGATGGAGACGTGCACCGGAGCAGACGAGGTAAAAATAGCTGAACAGAAATGAGGCGGACTCTGTTGGCCCCGAGCGAAACATGAGTCAAAGTGTTCCATCTATTGCAGCTTCTCACACAGACTTCAAACCACCTCCACATGAAGCACCCACACCATCTGAAGACATAACAGTATCTCATCACAACATCTCATCTTCTCCTGCTTCTCCTACCCACAGACTTCAAGCCACCTCCAGATGAACCACCTCCCCAGCATCATCTCTGCACTGTTACCGTCCATCACAATATCTCATCAGAACATCTCATCTTCTACTGCACATTCTTTCCACAGACTTGAAACCACCTATACAGCACCACCAACCAGAAGAGCCAGAAGATTCAACTCCCAAGCTCATGTCTGCAAAGAACATCCATCACACCATCTCATCACCATCTCACCTTCTACTGCAGCTTCTCCCACAGACTTCAAACCACCTTCCCAGCTCATGTCTACACCCACCATCCACCGTCGCATCTCATCACAGCTTCTCATTTTCTGCTGCAGCTCCACCCATCGACTT